>BQNB010083687.1:0-28966 GCA_026074375.1 Tanacetum coccineum | reverse complement strand
TGAGGAAGAGGGTTGGACCATTGCCTACTCATCGTCTTGCTATGAGACATTCAGTTGATTACTCTTCTTCAGATCATTTTTCTTCAGATGATTCATCATCGAGTTCATCATCAGAGACTTCATCGGATTCTTCTACAGATGCTTTATCTGATTCTGCGTTTAGTCGTTCATCTTATGATCATTCATTACCAGCATCATCATCGGGTACGAGACCTAGCCATCATTTATGTTCTTTGGTACCGAGTGTTCACCGTTCATCTGCTACTATTTTCGAGAGACCATCTCATGATTCTTCTTCTGCGAGTCCTTCTCGCAAGAGGAGTAGATCGCCTGCTGCATCTGTACCTTTATCTTCGCCTATACCCAGAGCATTGTCTTTTATACGTGCTGATCTTTTACCATCACCTAAAAGGATTATGAGTCCTGAGTTAGTGACGGATTTAGAGGATTGTTCGGAGGATAGTTTTGAGCCATATATACTTAGAGAGGTTGGATTAGGAGTTGAATTTGAGGATAAGGGTTCTGAGTAGTCTAGGTCTATAGGGGATGATTTAGAGATAGATGTTGATGTTGTGAGGAGTGACGGGATTGATATTGACCCTGAGATTCAGGCAGAGATTGATGAGTGTTTCGCTTATGCGGATGCTCTTAGAGATAGTGGGATTGATGCTAGAGTTGTAGTTGAGGCTATTGATCGAGAAGAGATCGAGATGGGTAAGAGAGGCCCAGTTGAGGTTAGAGTGGATAGAGTTACTCACCTAGTGGTAGATGATGATATCCCTGAGCCTGCTCAAGAGAGAGTAGTAGAGGTTACGTATGAGACATTGGGAGATCTGCTTCAGAGGTTTCATGATCATACTGAGGAGATTTCGGTTCATCATATTCAGGCTATTGAGAGTGTCCAGAGGGATCAGGGACACCAGATAGTAGCGACGGGATAACAGAGTGCTGATATGTTTGAGAGGATTCGTGAGTTGGAGTGGGATAATAGGAGGCTTAGAGACATGGTGGATGTTGAGAGCCAGAAAGTTACCCGATCTCAGCGCAGGGAGTTGCGTGTGCAGAGGGAGTTGAGACAGATTCGTCGTTTCAGATTTTATGACCGTATGAGGATTGCTAGCCTTGAGTCTTGTGTTAGGAGGCACTTGGGCTACCGTTCTTAGGCTATTTCTTGATTATCCTAGTGTTGACCCGTAGCGCCTAGTAGTAAATAATTGTTAGGGATTTGTAAATCCTATATTTTGGAATGATGTTGTAACATTTAGTATTGATGATATGAAATAAAATGTTACCATTCTATGTTCTATATTTTTAACTTAATGATATTTTCTTTTGCATATCTTGTTATCACTGAATCAATGCATTATCATAAAGTTATTGTGATCATGTATTTCTATGTAATAAGATTTGTTATTTTTATTTTGAAATCCCGTTAACAATCTCGTATCACCATGGATTTTCATCGTGTTGTGTACTGTTATATCGTAGGATAATGCCTAACACACGATCTGGAACGTCAAGGATACGTGAAGGAGTCAACGAGCAAAGTGATCGCCGGATGGCAGAGGCATTGAAAGTGCTCGATGCTGTCAGAAACCTTGGACCCCTTATGGGAAATGAGGGTGAACAAGAGGAAGTAAATGGAAATGAAGGAAATGGAAACGGAGGAAATGGAGATGGAGGAAATAGAAATGGAGTAAATGGAAATAGAGGAAATGGAAATAGAGGAAATGGAAATGGAGGAAATGGAAATAGAGGAAATGGAAATGGAGGAAATGGAAATAGAGGAAATGGAATTGGTAATGGAAACGGAGAAGAATATGGCTATAACTTCAGAGGATTTATGCCTGCTAAAGAGTGCACATATCAAGACTTCCTAAAGTGCCAACCACTTAACTTTAATAGAACAGAAGGAGTCGTTGGGTTGACTCGTTGGTTCATGAAAATGGAGATGATATTTCATATTAGCAATTGTCCAGAGAAGTACCAAGTGAAGTATGCTACGTGTACGCTATTGAACAGTGCTTTGACATGGTGGAACTCCCACAAGAGAACGATTGGGATTGAGGCCGCCTATGCCATAAAGTAGACGGAGCTTATAAAGTTAATGACAGAAGTGTACTGTCCAAGGAACAAAATATAAAAGATGGAGACCGAGTTATGGAACTTGGTTGTGAAAGGAAATGATTTGACTGCTTATACTAGGAGATTTCAGGAGTTGGTGTTGTTGTGTACGAGGATGGTCCCAAATGAGGAGGACAAAGTTGAGAGATTTGTTGGAGGGTTGCGTGACAATATTAAAGGGAATGTGATTGCTGTTGAGCCCACTCAACTTCAAGATGCAATTTGCATTGCCAACAATTTAATGGATCAAAAGTTGAAGGGATATGCTAGAAGTGCTGAAAACAAAAGAAGGTTGGAGAATAACACGAGCGACAATCTTGGACAACAACCAGTTTTCAAGCGACAGAATGTTAGAGGCCAAAATGTGGCAAAAGCATACACGGCTGGGAACAATGAGAAAAAGGGGTATGTTGGATCTCTACCCTACTGCAACAAGTGCAAGATGCACCATGCAGGACCGTGTACCGTGATATGTGGAAACTGTAAGAGAGTTGGTCATATGACAAGGGATTGTAAGATCACTGTTACTTCAAACACTCAAAGATCCCTAGTTGGAAATCAGCAGGGTATTGTTGTTATGAGTGTGGAAGGCCAGGACATTTTAGGAAAGATTGTCCTAAGTTGAGAAATCAGAACTGTGGAAATAAGACTGGAAACAAGAATGGAAACAAGATTGAAAACCAGACTGGAGGTAACGAAGCTGCAGCAAGGGCTTACGCCATTGGAGGAGGAGGAGCAAACCCTGATTCCAACGTTGTCACGGGTACATTCCTTCTCAATAACTGTTATGCTTCTATGTTATTCGATTCGGGTGCCGATAGGTGTTTCGTGTCGTCTACCTTTAGTGCTTTGCTTGATGTTGTACCATCCACTTTAGACACTAGTTATGCCGTAGAACTTGTCGATGGAAGAATCTCAGAAACCAATATTATTCTTAGAGGTTACACGTTAGGATTATTAGGTCATTCCTTTGACATAGATTTAATGCCTGTAAAACTTGGTAGTTTTGACGTCATCATCGGTATGGATTGGTTGGTGAAGTACCACGCGTTGATCGTTTGTGACGAGAAGATCGTCCGTATACCTTATGGAGATGAAGTGTTGATAATCCGAGGTGACAATTATGACAACGGAAGTAAGTCAAAGTTGAATATCATATCATGCACAAAGATAAGTATATGGAGAAAGGATGTCAAGTGTATCTGGCACAGGTTACGTCCAAGAAGAATGAGGACAAGTCATAGGAGAAGCGACTTAAGGACGTGCCGATCATACGGGAATTTCTGGAGGTCTTTCTAGAAGATTTGCCTGGATTACCACCTGCTCGACAAGTTGAATTCTAAATCGACTTAGTTCCTGGTGCTGCACCTGTAGCACGAGCCCCGTATCGATTAGCACCAGCCGAACTGCAAGAGTTATCTACTCAGTTGCGAGAACTTTCTGACAGAGGATTTATAAGACCTAGTTCCTCACCCTGGAGAGCTTCGGTTTTGTTTGTCAAAAAGAAAGATGGATCTTTTCAGATGTGTATCGACTACCGTGAACTAAATAGGCTTACTGTAAAGAACCGATACCCACTTCCAAGAATTGACGATTTGTTTGATCAACTGCAAGGGTCAAGAGTCTACTTTAAGATCGGTCTAAGATCTGGTTATCACCAACTCAGAGTTCGAGAGGAAGACACTCCCAAGACCACATTTAGGACTCGCTATGGTCACTACGAGTTCCAGGTAATGCCTTTTGGTTTGACTAACGCACCGGCAGTATTCATGGATTTGATGAATAGGGTGTGCAAACTGTATCTAGATAGATTCGTGATCGTGTTTATCGATGATATTTTGATTTAACCCAAGAGCAGAAAGAAGCATGAAGGACACCTTAAGTTAATTCCGAGGTTACTTAAGAAGGAGGAGTTGTACGCCAAGTTTTTGAAGTGTGAGTTTTGGCTGTCGAAGGTACAATTTCTCGGTCACGTGATTGATAGCGAAGGCATTCACGTTGATCCCACTAAAATTGAGTTTATCAAGGATTAGGCGTCACCCAAGACACCAACCGAGATTCATCAGTTTCTAGGTTTGGCCGGTTACTACCGATGATTTATCGAAGGGTTTTCGAAAATCGCTAGGCCTATGATAAAATTGACTCAGAAAAGCGTGAAGTTTGATTGGGGAGAAAAAGCAGAAGCTGCATTTCAATTGTTGAAGCAAAAATTATGTAGTGCACCAATTTTGGCTTTACTCGAGGGAAGTGAGAACTTTGTGGTATACTACGATGCTTCGCATAAAGGGTTGGGAGCAGTTTTAATGCAAAAGGAGAAGGTCATAGCTTATGCATCCTGCCAACTCAAGGTTCATGAGAAGAACTATACCACACACGACCTAGAGCTTGGTGCAGTAGTGTTTAGCTTAAAGATGTTGAGACACTATCTGTATGGTACAAAGTGCGTTGTGTTCACTGATCATAAGAGTTTGCAGCACATTCTTGATCAGAAAGAGTTGAACATGAGACAACGATGGTGGTTAGAGTTATTGAGCGACTACAACTGTGAGATTCGATATCATCCAGGAAAGGCGAACGTGGTGGCTAATGCCCTAAGTCGAAAGGAGAGAATTAAGCCGCTACGAGTTCAAGCCTTAGTTATGACTATTAACTTGAACCTTCCTAAACAGATTTTGAGTGCTCAATCGGAAGCCAAAGAAGAGGAAAACTTCATCAACGAGGATCTGCATGGCATGATTAACAAGCTAGAACCACGTGCTGACAGAACGTTGTGTTTGAATAATCAGAGTTGGATTCCGTGTTTTGGATATTTGAGAGCTTTGATTATGCATGAGTCCCATAAGTCAAAGTATTCCATCCATCCTGGATCGGATAAGATGTACCAAGACTTAAAGAAGTTGTATTGGTGGCCCAACATAAAAGCAGAGATTAGCACTTATGTTAGCAAGTGTTTAACGTGTACTAAGGTTAAGAGAGAATATCAAAAACCATCAAGTTTGCTGGTTCAACCAAAAATCCCACAATGGAAGTGGAAGAATATAATGATGGACTTTGTGACTAAGTTGCCAAAGACGACAGCCAGTCAAGACACGATTTGGGTAATTGTTGATCGTCTCACTAAGTCTGCTCATTTCTTGCCTATACGAGAAGATGACACATTAGAGAAGTTGACGAGACAATACTTAAAGGAAGTAGTCTCAAGGCATGGAGTGCCAGTTTTGATCATCTCTGATCGTGATGGGAGATTTACGTTACATTTTTGGAAGTCCCTTAATAAGGCATTAGGTACTCGATTGGATATGAGTACAACGTACCATCCAGAGACCGATGGTCAAAGTAAGAGAACCATTCAGACGTTAGAGGACATGTTACGTGCCTGTTTACTCGACTTTGGAAAAGGTTGGGATATACACTTACCATTAGTAGAATTTTTGTATAACAACAATTACCATACCAGCATTAAGGTTGCCCTATTTGAGGTGTTGTATGGGCGCAAATGTCGATCACCTATCTGTTGGGCTGAAGTTGGAGATAGTCAGCTCACTGGCCCAGAGATCATCCATGAGACAACTGAGAAAATAGTTCAAATTAAGATCTGTATCCAAGCTGCCCGTGATCGTCAAAAGAGTTATGCCGATGTGAGGAGGAAACCCCTTAAGTTCTAGGTAGGAGATAAGGTCATATTGAAAGTATCGCCATGGAAAGGGGTGATACGTTTTGGTAAACGGGGAAAGCTAAATCCTCGTTATATTGGACCTTTTAAGATCATTTCTAAAGTAGGAACCGTTGCCTATCGACTTGAACTCCTAGAGAAGTTAAGTAGAGTTCATAGTACGTTTCACGTCTCGAAGTTGAAGAAATGCATGGCTGATGAACCGCTTGCTATACCGTTGGATGAAATCCAAGTTGATGACAAATTGCACTTCATCGAAGAACCTGTCGAAATTATGGACCGTGAGGTCAAGCGTCTGAAGCATAGCCGTATTCCGATTGTAAAAGTGCATTCGAACTCGAAGAGAGGTCCTGAGTTCACTTGGGAGCGTGAAGATCAAATTCAAAAGAAATACCCGCACCTTTTCACCAACTCTGCACCCGTGGCAGAGGTTGCATCCTAAGCTTTGAGGACAAAGCTTCTTTAACGGGGAAAGAATGTGACACTCCAAGAATTTCCATTCAATGATTTAGCCGTTTAAGATTAGTAATTTGAATTTTTAAAAGTTTTGTTTAACTTTTACGTTTAACCGGGGAGTTTTCCCGCTTTTATCTGAGAATCGTCTCCGGGAGTGAACTGGGACACCTATCGGCGTTGGCCGCATTTTTACGTTTCTGAGCAATATTTAAATTTTCATGATTTTTGGTAACGTCGTTATTCCTTTCGTTACTACGTGATACGTTAAGTTAAGTATATATTTGAGCATCAATGCAAGACCTTTGGAAATTAAATATTTTTTAGCACTATGCTTTCCTAGAATTATGGAGACCATTTTGGTCCACCCCCTTGGCTCATATATGCGTCCAAACTAACACCCTAGCAACATTAGGATACCATTTTACACATTTAAATTATCTAGACAATATTCCAACAAATTGGGGAACCTAGGAGGGCCATTGTGCCAAACTCCACAAACCTTCACTGTTAATATCCTAACTTTTTTCACCGCCTTCCTTTTCCCCCCAAAAATAAATCACTGTCTATAAACCCCTTTTATCCCCTGAACCTTTATCCCTTCCATGGGATAATCATTCCCCTCCCCCACTACCTTTCCAGACACCAAGAGTGCCAACTTGTCAATCCTCACCTCCCAATACCAACAGTCGACGACTAGGATTGATTTTAAAGATTGAAGTCCCAAGATTATGAGCTTTAACACTGCTCACACAACAAAAACCCACACCTTGTTTCTGTGGTCTACAAACAAGCACAGCAAGAAGATAGAGAAAAAAAACCTAGCTTTAGTTTTCGGCTATAAATAGCCTTGTAAGCCATTGTGGCAAGTATGGTAGCTTATTTTAAGTTTTAATTCTGTTTTTAATTAAGTGTTTATTGTAGTTTAAAGTGTGTTGGGAATTATAGATTTGATGAGACAAAAGAACAAAAGAATGAAACAAGAAGGACTTAATGATTGGGAAGTTACAAGATGTAACTTAATGATGGACTTAATGATAATTAATAGCATTAATGTGTTTGATTAGAATTCTTTGTAACGTCTTATGGTCTCTATTATATAAAGAGATCATAGACATAGGTTTTAAATCAATCCATCATACATAGAACTCTCCCAATGAGAGTCTAGTTAGTTAGTTAGTTAGTACACCATAATTAGTTGGTGTAGCCCCATGTTATAGGTTGGGGTAAATAGGAATCGTTTGAATGAAAAACCTTGTTTGATAATATTGCTTTCTTATTATTCCGCTGCGTGTTCAATATTATCTGTAAAACTATCCTACACCATAGTTAGTTAGTTAGTTAGTTAGTACACCATAGTAGTTGGTGTAGCCCCAAGTTATAGTTGGGGTAATAGGGAAACGTTCAATGAAGAAAACCTTGTTTAATAACATCATTGTTCTTTATATTCCGCTGCATGTTTATGATGTTATTTGTAAAACGATCCTAGATGGGTTTAAACGATCTTATCAAGTGGTATCAGAGCCATGGGGCTCTTGATCTAGGATCTACAAGGTATATGAAGAATGAAGGTACTGTTCGAGTACTTGAAGGTACTGCTAGAAGGTACTGTTCGAAAGTACTGCTTCTATTCGAAAGTACTGCTCATTATGCTCAAAGTACTGCTCATTATGCTCAAAGTACTGCTGTTTGTGAAAGTACCATTAGTGTTATCCGATATCTCCGAACGCACTGCTTGCTTTATCAGATATCGGGTAATACATGAATGTTGGTTTTTGGATGGTTTTGGATCTCGGATGGAACTGTTATTCACAACAGTTTATTCTTATTGATTTATGGCTCATATTTTTTTGAAGATTATTTGAAGATGTGATTACGAAGATAGTTGATTATCGCTTATTTGATGTCGTAGTTGAGTTTCACAGGTGCGTGTCTTATCATATCTTAAAGTTGTGGTTGGCTTTTAAGATAACTTGTTCGTGCTTACAATGGTGTGACGAAGACTTGACGAATCTAGCAAGGGTGTGTGATTTTTCTTATGGTGCTTAATGCTCACACTTGCTATCACTTTAAGGAGTTACGTTGTTGTGCTCAGTGTCTCATATAGATGAGGATTTTGTCAAGAGGTTGCGGTCTACTTATATTTCATAGATTTACTTATAAGTTCGACGTCACGTGGATAGTGCAAGACATAAGACACAAGTTTGGGAAATTCAACTTCTTCAACAAATTTGTTATACTCAGTTTTCTTCATCAGTAATCATTACATAGAGCCTACATAGTTCGAGATTCAAGAGATGGTAAACATATGGGTTTCAGGGGAAGCTTATTGTTTAATTGTTTAACCATCTACATGTACCACTTGAGGGGAAGTGTTTACAAGTTGCTTATCTACTGAAGACCCCTATTGGATGATTACAAAAAGGGGAAGAAGACTACAGAAGATTCGTGATTTGCAACTTTGTATTGTGGTGACATGTTCAAGAAGATCTTAAGTCAAGGGGAAGCATTGTTTCATTCAGGGAGATGATTACATCTCAACTTCAGGGGAAGCTTAGGCTTTATGATGAAGTTCGTGCAAGAACATTGTTTGTTTTGTCATCATCAAATAGGGGAAGATTGTTGGGAATTATAGATTTGATGAGACAAAAGAACAAAAGAATGAAACAAGAAGGACTTAATCGACAGATTGGGAAGTTACAAGATGTAACTTAAAGAAGGACTTAATGATTGGGAAGTTACAAGATGTAACTTAATGATGGACTTAATGATAATTAATAGCATTAATGATGGACTTAATGATAATTAATAGCATTAATGTGTTTGATTAGAATTCTTTGTAACGTCTTATGTCGCTCCTTATATAAAAGAGACATAGGACTAATAGGTTTAATATCCTTCATAAATAGAACTCTACCCAATGAGAGTCTGAGTTAGTTAGTTAGTTAGTACACCATAATTATCGTTTGGTGTAGACCCAGATGTTATAGGTTGGGGTAAATAGGTTCGTTTGATGAATAACCTTAGTATGATAAATATTGCTTTCTCTTTATTATTCCGCTGTGTGGTTCAATATTTATCCTGTAAAAACGATTAGATGCGGACTTAAAGAATTTTCAACACTGTGTCCTCTTCATTTATTACCAGAGGTCTGACCAGTGGTATAAAAAGAGTAGGGCAAGAGGTAAGCGGACAAGGCTTACTTGCATTGTTAATGAACTCTTAGTTTTATGGAACCTGTTTAGTAACTTACCATATTAGTAAGGTCATGTACATGTTTTGTCCCATCTTATGCCTCGGGTCCGAGGTCTGACCAGGTAACTCGATTTAAGTCGACCAAAAGAGAACGTGGCCACAAAATTGACAAAGGTGCTGCAACTACATGGAAAAATTTTCATACTTTGGGTGGAAAGGCCTGAGGTAGGGGTCCCGAGAATGTCAATTCAAATGCATGTGTTCTTCATTGGCTGGCATAGACTTAACTTTCACATAGGGTGTATACCAATAAATGTGACAAATCATGTACAAGAAGCATGCAAACACAACTTGTAGCAAAAAGTTAAGAAACATTTTGTTACCTTTTTGTTATAGACATCATTTTGTCAAAATGTTCACGGGCTCGTCATTGTGGACGCACAATGAAGCGGAGAAACAGGTCAGTCACGAAAGCGTATATAATAAAACCTGATTCTTATTGGGGTGCCGTATCTACTACACCGCCTTAAATTCTTGTTAGTTTGTCCAACAATGATAGGTGAGCAATATTCCATTGACATAATGATGCAATTGTTGGTAAGAAACCTTTTTTCTGTTACATTAGTTTTATAGTTGCCAGATCAATGGTGGGGATTACAAATAAGATCAAACCTATATATTGTCCTCCTACTTAGTCGAAGACACAAAGTAATTCCAATAATTACTTCATATACAATGCATGGAGTGAGGCGGGCTCGTAAGATTAAAGATCAATTCCAACCCCCATAGACATAAAACTAAAAGTTACAAAGAAATCAAAATTTCATAGTTTTATGTTGTATTAAATATGTCCATAAACCTGGATTCGAAAATAACAAATAACTTGTCACACGGAGTATGCTTAATACTAGGACATCGTTTATCCAAATTTCTCCATAAGTCTTAAGTCGATTTTACGAGTTTATAAGATTATTTTGAAAAATTGACTTTGACACATGGCTTTTCACTCTACATATATGCAATTAAAAATAGACAAAAAAATGGAGTCTAAATTGAGACAAATCTTGTATAGGGAAGACAGTTCATTCATATAATGACCTCGAGTTTTAAAAGAGTTTTCCCCAATTAGAAGAATCATAAAGAACTTATCACTAGGTTTTCTGCTAAAGTGCCCAAGATCACCACATTCCATTATATAACTTGATTGCGTGATTCACTGTACAGCGAGATAAAAACAAGAATAGAATAGCATGGCAGCTTAATTAACTTTTAATTTTAATCTATTCTTTTTTTATCAAGTTAACATTTGTATTGATTCTAGGTGTTTATTTATTATTTATGGTAAGTATTGCATATAATTGCCATAATTTTCCAATAAAACAATAAATAAATCAAGATCTCATGCACGCCACCCTAGCGTGTTTAATATGTGTGTAACCCAATCTCAAAAACACCAATCGAGTTGCTCTGATACCACTGTTGGAATTGATAATAATGTTAACCCATTAACATCCACGAGTACGCAACAGGATATGGATACAAGTAGGTTCATATAGTTATAAACAATAAATAAACAAAAGGGAGAATAAGAAAACTAACCCTTGAAGTCAACAGCAAATGTAATAAACAAAAGTGGTTAAATTACCACCTCTACGGTTGCTCACACAACATCATCAAACGATACGGTACCGATGCTAATCGTAACTTCACGAATAACACTCCACGAAAACAACTAAGGTATTGTGTTCTTGGTTTTAAATTCGGCTCGAACCATAGAAGTGTTTAGACTCGGTACAATTATCCAAAGAAAAAAAAATAAAAAAAAACAAAAAAAAATATAAATAAATAAAAAATACAGGGGGGATTAAAATAGGCATTAGATATGACATGCATGAAATTATTACTCATGCATGTTGTAATTCATCGTATGATACACCCTTTATGGTTTAATCTTTATGCCGATGGTGTTGAATAAGGGAGAAGGCAAAAATAGACTTTAGCTTTTGGTTGCAATTGTGTCGTGTGCATTTTTTGTGGGACAAGTCGAATGAGAGAGGTATGGGGTGTTTTATATAGCCACCATCAACTCTTAGTTGTGGGTAACTCTAAAAACTTGAAGATAATTTAAGCCTGTTTAGGCCTTATCACAACTTCTTCCATTTATCCTAATACGCTATCATATAATCATTATAAAAATTTTACACAAAATCTCTTTCTCTAGAATTCTTCCAAATATGCCATTTTGTGAGGAGGACATGAGGTTCTCATTTCTGCCATTAGCTCCTTCCCTTTTTTATTTAAACGGATTATATAAAGTTAGTTAGCGTCTAACGGAAACTACGACCGTTTTAAATATATTTCGTGAATACATATTAGATATGTTTAAATAATATACAAAGAGTTATATATATCAAATACATAATAAACGTACTATTCGTGTCTTAACGTGTGTGCCCCCAATAGGCTTACACATTTCTAGTCGTATAGGTGCGTATCCAACTACCATAATCCAACATATAACCCCCTAAATCTAATGAGGCAATTGCATGGCTGTAAAATTCCGAGTAATACGAATTATGTGATATGTAAAATATAGTTTCTTTGAGATCTTTCATTTCCTCCCACTTTATACTACTCATGTCTAATTTAAATAATTGTACAGCTGAAACTGTATTATAGGAATCCTTAAAACCTAATACAATGTCGAACAGGTCTGTAATCGACCCCCTCAAATAATGACGAGACTCGGAACAATCAATGAAGGAAGGCAAAGGGAGTTTTGAAATTGGCAATAGATTTATCTCAACCTCTCTACCCTTAACCTCAATGGCAACTTGTAGGACATAATCACTACCTAAGTTTGTGGTATTTACTTTTTACCATTGCTATAAATTAGGGGGATCGCAGTATTAACTTTCATAATTTTCACCACTTATCTTCATACCTGCTTATATATATGATATTTCTGTCCAGCTTAAGACTCTCTTGGATATCCACCTCATACAAAAATAGATTTGTTTATCTGCAGTTTGTGTAATAAAGAGAGATTTGAAATTGGGATTCTTGGGAGAGAGGGACAAACCAACATTCTCCAATCCGAAGAGATTTTATCTCCATCTTTCAAGATCAGGGAGGTTAGACTTATGATCTTAGATCGTCAGTAGGTTCCCCAGCAGGACACTTGATGCAGTGGAGAGAACTAATCCAACCATGAAAATACCCCCAAATGTGTTTACTAGCAAACAGGAAATTCGGGCAGTGATAATGAGAAAAATGCGTCTTGAGCGGGAAGAGAATATGTACTTGGGTGTTCGTCTTCACCATTCTGGCAAACAAACTTGGATAGTTTGAGATAGGGGAGGCAACTTGTCCATATATTAAACCACTACAATCTTGTTTTTGTTAATATGCAAGTGGGGTGTCAACTTATTATTTTGAACGTTAATTAGTGCTAGAAAGTAAAGCTCTATTTTCGAATTAAAAGTTAAGGAATATACTAGTGTCTTTACTTGAAAGATGGATTAGTGTATTTATCAAAATATTACAGACAAAACCAAATTTCATTCAGTCGTGCCATTAACGTAAACATGTATCATATTTCTCTAGGCAAATCATGGCGTCGTTTAACTAATGGTACGTTTGTTTGGTGGTAAGTATCATAATCTTCTTAGGCAAGTCACCGAGTTATAAAACATGTATCATAATCTCTTGGTATATTCTTTCAAACCTATAACAAGCCTCTATTTCAATCCGAAAACAAACCAAAGGCCCTTAAAGAAGTTGTAATTGTAAGTTAACAAGTATACCAATAGTACACACCTATTTGATCAGATCAAAAGATATAATTTAATTAAAATCTTTTTTGTATAAACAAAATTACTAGGGACAAAAATCTATTACAAGTATATTAATTCAATATAACATACATGAAAAAACCAATCTCAAATGAATCAATTATTAAGTTTGCTGAACTTCTATTTTAGGAAGACAGAGAAATATGAATGACTTCATACCTCAAAACAACTCACTTATAAAATACGTTTCGATCAATGTTTCTGTATTCTTTCGAGTTTACGTTCAATCACAATCAAGCAAGGTTAACAATTTTGAAACGGCAAGTTTAGGATTAGAGTCATGCACCACAACTCTCTTATTGCATAATGCTTAAACATCATTTTTTAGCAAAAAGACAAATTAGTTCATTCTCATCCCGACCCAGCAATTAGAAAAAAACTTATATGAGGCCTAGGTACCATAACACCACAATACCAAAAAAACACTGACACGTCAGCTTTAATACAATAACACCAACAAAAAAAAAAAACCCAGGTAACCATAACACCACATTAACACCACTTTTTAGGCCTCACTTTTTTTTTCATTTCAATTTATAAAAACAAACTAAACACAAAATAACAATTTTTTTAAATTTATAAAACTAAAACAAACCATTTATTAATGCAAAAACTACAAAAACTAAAACTACAAGGACCAAAAATGTAAAAACACCCAAAGTGCTTCTTCTTCCTCTTTACTACCCGCAACACACACAAAACACACACTTAAAACACACACCGAAACACACACTAAAACACACCCACTGTTAAAACACACACACATCAACCATTTAACTCGAAAAAAAAAGAAAAAAAAAAGAACACATCCTAGCCATCCATTTTTCATCAAAAAATAAAAAACTTAACTTTTCACCTCTTTTTTAAAAATTAAAAAATCTTGCAAACGGTAAATCGTCAAACGACAAAATATACACCATCACGACGAGAATTAAATCATCTTTCTATAGAGGGGCACTTTTATATACTTTCGACGGACTTTTTTCGATTTTTTTTCGGCACGTCTGAAAAAATCACATGTGATTTGTAGCAGAATCACATGTGATTTCATAAAATCACATGTGATTTGTGATACAGATTTGTGATACAAATCACATGTGATTTTTCCAGACGTAACTAAAAAAAATCGTTTTCGTATACTTTTGTTGATTTTTTAGTGTTAAAATTTTCGCGAAGAAAAATTACGTGATTTGTAAAATCACTTGTGATTTGTTGTTTTTAAAAATTGTAACACCCTGAGAATTTTCGTCCAATAAGTTAGCCGTTTCCGTTTAGCAATTTGAATTTTTAAAGTTTCGTTTAGCTTTTGCGTGTAACCGGGAAGTATTCCCGCTTTTATCCGAGAATCGTCTCTGGGAAACGTTGTAGTATTTTGGCAATAGCCATGTTTTTACATTTTAAGGCAATATTTAAAATTTCATAATTTTCGGTGATACCATTATTCGTTTCGTTACTTGCATAAATCGTGGTTTACTTATAACATAAGCTTATGCACCTTTACTTTAAAAACCTTTGCACTTTTCATATATACGTTATTTTAGGCATTTTAAGTTAACAAGTTGGCACAAATAGTCCCTGTAGTTTTAACTAGCATACCTAACAACTTAAATTTGCACATATTCTCTCTAAGGCATAAACAAATAACATTTAAGGCACACATAAGATAAACTTAATTAAATTTCCTTAAAAATTGATATTTCGTTATTGTTTAAAAACCCTTTATTCATTTTATCGAATGACTTTCTGAAGAAGATATTTGACATTTTCCCCCCTCAAACAATAACCCGTTTTCTATTTAAAGAGCAGTAGTCGTTGTTTGAGAAGTCGAATGTCTTTGAAAAGCATTTTCTGATGACTTAATGTTTTATTTTTGAAAATCAAACACCATGAAATAAGATTTCTCTTATTTTAACACATAAATGCGCTGACACGTACACTTATGGTATAAAGAAAGCACTGGTTGTGTTGCAAGTAACACAAGAATTATGTAATGGTCATTAAAGTAGACCATGCCCGAGAATAAATTCCCGTTATGAGGTCAAGTTTTCTTTTTGAAATACTTGCCTTTAAGATGATGACGGGTTGCTATCTGAAATAATAGCAAGCCATTTTGGCATGTTTTGAAAACTTTTGAAACTTCTGCTCGAACTTCATTTACAGCATCGTATCATTATTAAATGACATTTCTAAGACCGTAAATGTTATCGATTTTCAGAAGACATGCCATTATTACCTCTTTTTATATTTTTCTTATTTTTTATTTTTTTTTCTTTGGTTTTAAAGATTTTATATCTTTGTATTTTGTTTTAATAAAGGTTTTCTGAAAATAAAAAATCTTTTTGGTTTTCTGGTGTGTAAATATATTTTATATATAAATTATTATCATGATATTGAATAGGTACCACCTCTATTCTTCTAATTCATCTGCACAATTGTTTCAGAGTCTTGACGTCAAACTTCGCATTCCCGTTGTTGATAAGAAATTCAATTATTTTTCTTGCCAACAAGCCTTTGTGAAGATGTCTGCCAGCTGATACTCCGTATTGACAAAGTAAAGCTCTACTACTCCGTTCTCAACTTGCTCTTTTATGAAGTGGAATCTGATGTCAATATGTTTTGATCGAGAATGTTGAACATTGTTGCAGCATAAGGCAATAGCGCTTTTGTTATCACAATACATTGGAATTTTATTGAATCCAAGGCCATAGTCAGTAAGCTTTGATCTCATCCAAAGGACTTAAGCACAACAGCCAGACAAGGCTATATATTCAGCTTTCGTACTGGATATCACAGTGCTTTTCTGCCTTTTTAATGACCAGCTAACAAGTCTGTCTCCTAATAATTGCATACATCCAGATGTACTTCGTCTAGTATCTTGGCAACCCGCGTGATCAGCGTCTGCATAAGCTGTTAGAGCAATAGAAGAATCTTTTGGATACCAGAGTCCCCTATTAATAGTTCCTCTTAGGCATTTGAAGATTCCTTTTATAGCATGTAAGTGCTTTTCGGTAGGCTTTGCCTAATACTGGGCACACATGCATACAAAAAATGTAAGATCTGGTCTACTGGCTGTGAGATACATAAGGGTGCAACCATTCCACGATAGTGTGTAGGGTCAACGGCTTTCCCTTGTGTATCTTCATCCAGTTTGGATTTCTCCACCATAGGAGTATCGACGGGGTCACTAGATTCCATACCATATTTTTTAAAGATTCTAGAGCATATTTAGATTGGTTTATAAAGATGCCTCTAGGAGTTTGTGAAATCTATAGTCCTAGAAAAAAATGATATTTTACCCATCATCGACATCTTAGACTTTGAACACATTATTTTTGGAAATTAGTCACATAGTTCAGGTGTAGTA
Organism: Tanacetum coccineum; assembly: GCA_026074375.1. Taxonomy (NCBI): domain Eukaryota; kingdom Viridiplantae; phylum Streptophyta; class Magnoliopsida; order Asterales; family Asteraceae; genus Tanacetum; species Tanacetum coccineum. The sequence goes on along the minus strand of BQNB010083687.1, from coordinate 12,303 downwards.
GATGTAAAAATTATATCATCAACATAGATTTGTACCAGGCGAATATCTTTTCCTTGTCTTCTGATGAACAATGTAGGATCTACAGTTCCTTTAAATAATTCCTGAGAGAGTAGAAACTTTGACAATTGCTCGTACCACGCGCGATGAGCTTGTTTCAACCTATAGAGAGCTTTCTTAAGCTTGTACATATGATTCGGATTGTCTTGATCTACAAACCCGTCTGGTTGGCTGACATATACTTCTTAGCACATAATGTCGTTCAAGAACGCCGTCTTAACATCCATTTGGTAGACAATCATATTCATGTGAGCAGCATATGCGAGGAAAATACGAATAGCATCAAGTCTAGCCACTGGAGCAAAAGATTCCTCAAAATTAATTCCCTCTTCTTGACGGTAACCACGAGTAACCAAACGAGCCTTGTTCTTTAGAATTCCTCCTAATTCATCAAGTTTCTACTTGTAGATCCATTTTAAAGTAATAACCATCACTTTATCTAGACGAGGAACGAGTTCCTAGACTTCAAGACGTTCAAATTCATTAATCTCCTCTTGCATTGCTTCAATCCAACATGCTTGAGTTAATGCGTATTTATAGTTCTTTGGTTCAACTGATGTGAGAAAGGCATCCTAGTAACAAAATAAGGCTTGTTCATGGAGTTGGAGTCTTGTGGAAATAGGTCTTTAGAGTTCAAAGATGATGTTGTCTAAAGGATGATCCTTGTTCCATTTGGCAACGTGTTCTGAGTTAGGAGCATCAGTGTGCACAATGGTAGGAATAACATCCGAAGAAGAAGATGCTTCAGAATCGTTTTCTGGAATTGGAATACCAAATAACGGATCGTTATTCGTGTGTGCAACATCTAAGTCATGATTGTCTTGTTCAACATGGTTAGGAATGACAGAAGATTGAGTTTCGGGTGTTCTTTGTGAGTTACTAGGTGATGGTGCATCTTGGTCAACAGTTGTTGAGGAAGGTGAACCGGTTGATGCAGCGGGTTCTGGAGCAAACTACTTCAGCAATTGGAGCAATGACTTCAGGGGCTAGGGATCAACACTTGATGGAGGGTTGAGTAATTCATCAAACAGTGGTTGAAACAAAATATCCCAATCAGTTCTTGAAGGTCGTACAAACGGTGTTGAAGGAGGAGGGTTTGGCACGAGTCCTGAACTAATTGTTGCAGGAGTCATTTCATGAAGTGCGGGTCCTGAACTGCTGTGTTCAGAAGCCATCTTGACCATTTGAAAAATCAATCAACTTTTGACCATATTTTGCTCACTTTTCTCTCTTTCAAAAATTGCATATGTGATTGCCATTTTTGATTAACCAAGTGAGCTAAAATACAAGTTAATGTATGTTGATCCACTTAAATAATATCCGAGCATATGAGAACATATCATTGGTGATGAGAATGGTCGAAAATAAGAAGATTTCTTTTCTTTTGAAGATAAAGCGCACTGAAGCGTACACCTTTCTTTTCTTTGAGGAACGGGGCCTGAAGTGTTGTCTACAGACGCCATTGTTCTCGTAATCATTTGTTTACATTTGAAGATGATCCCTGTGAAATCTAGACTTTATGGAGAAGTTCATGGCATGGATCATCAAAATATGCACGTTGTTGTTGTTCTTTAACACCTTGAGCACTGTTTGGAGACTGTACTTGTTTGTGAATCCCCTAAGGTACTTAATTCTTAGACATTAACTTTTTCAGCAACCAAACTCTAAGTCTTTCCTTTTTAGGATTAAAGGGTGTACCTGCACTTAAGTTAAGAGTTTGTTCGCATTCATATGGGTTAGTGATATCTTCATTTGAACCATTTCGGGGTTCACTGTCAACCTTGGTTGTGCTAGAGGTGATTATCTTTCCCGTTGGAATCCACCTAAGACCAGCAGTCTTGAAAATTCTACCCCTCGGTTTCCACCTAAGACAAGATCTAAGAGTATTTGGTTTCTTATGCATAGCGGAAGATTTATTAGGAGAAAACCTATGTCCTGTAACAATCTGCCTACTAGGTTTTTGAGTGTGACTCGTTGGTTTAACGGGTTTGGTACTGTTTCTGGTCTTATAGGATTGAATCTTAGCCCGTGAATTCACCTCATTTAGGAGTTTTGTTATACAAGCTTCATGATTTGCATTAAAGACACATTTATGACATGTAGAACAAACAAAGTGTTTGGAACCTGAAAAAGGACTAAAATTCCTAGAGTGATCTACTAGAGGCACAACCTTTGACGTTACACAACTACTCTTAGAAACAGGCAAACAAATCTTTGATTATAGCTCCTAGGTTTTGGTGTACAAGCATTAGGAGTGTAGTGTGTTCTACCAGAAGGCATTTCTCTAGGTTTAAGATTCCTATTTTTGTATTGTGTCTTTTTCTTAGCTTCCTCTAGATAGTAATTATGAGCCCTGTCATTTGACCCATACAATTCTTTAGAACTATTCCTAGATGATCTAGGTGCAATCATATGATTAGGTTCGCAAAAGGCAGATTCCTTCTCCTTAGGCAATATGTTGGTTGACTGGTTTTGAAAAACCGTAATTCACATCAACTTGGTGGCAAACGTAGTTTTGGAAAATTAGGTCATCAGTTTAAAGCATTTGGTTGTCTAACAATGATTGGTTTCTGGGTGGTTGTAAAACCGGTTTTCCTAAGATTGATGGTTTTGCAAACTTAGTATCCACGCTATTTACTTTTAACTTTCTTAATTCGTTTTTCAATGCTACATTTGCAAAATCCTTTTCCTGTATCTGAGCTTTTAAATCAGCATTTTCAACTGACTTACAGTTCAGTTGGACAATCAAAGAATCCGCATGATCTTTGGTCTGAACACTTATCTTTTTGATGAAATCAGAAAGATCTTTGTAAGTTGTTTTTGAAGTCTCATTTTCCTTATTTAAAGTTCCGCATTGTTGCATGTTATCTAGCATACTACTTTTTAGATTAATGTTTTAGTTGCAAAACATTAATTTCCCTTTTAATATTGGCTTCATTACTTGTTTCATTCAAAATTTGACCATGTTGCCCATTTTTTAAAACTTGATTTTGATATTTAAGTTCCATGTTAACACAATGTGTTTCCATTCTTGAAAAGTCTTTTTGAAGTTAGGCAATGATCTTTTTGAGAGAAATATTTTTAGATTCGAGAAATTGGTCTAAAAAGTTGGTTGTCATGTTATCAAATGATGAATCAAGCAAAGGACATGAAACTTGACATTTTTCATCATCAGCATTCTGGTCAATCTCTCCTCCCCTATGACTTATATCTGTTGATTTAGGAATGATTTCTATCAACCTTTCCAACAAATTGTGTTCATAAACGGCATTCAGATTGTCTGATTGTTGTTGTTTCGTTAGCACGTAGATTATGTTCAGCAAACAGTTGTACCTCAGCCATTGGCTGTTTGTCATTCACGGAGTTGATATCTGCATCCTCAGCATGTGTATCTTTCCCGGATCTGCTGCTTGAAACATGCCTTTCTGATTCTGTCTCATTGCTTTCCGTAACAACCAAACCAGCATCTAATGCTTTACTCGAATCAACATTTCCCTCTTTTGACTGCATCATTCTGTCATTCATCCTTCTGTCATACTCTCGTTTATGCTTTGCTCTTTCCTGAATTGACTCCCGAAGAGATTCCATGTGCTGGATCAGTTTATCATGGAATAATGGAACATCGGTCTTTGTATATGCAATAAAGTACTTGCGTATCATGAGACCTTCATCATTATCGAACGAGAATCATGAATAGAGGAACGTCTGAAATTGTTGCAAGAGTACTCTAAATGCACTAGAGGATTCAAGTTCTTAAAATTCTTCTTTGGAAAGATGTTTTTCTAGTTGATCCAAGTTTACGAACATTGTTCTTGTGAAAGTCTGAATATATTGCTCAAAGAGTGTTGCAAATGCCCGTTCGAATCATCCCTTGATGGAAGTTCCTTTTAAGTCATTGTTTAAAATAGCCTTGAGGTGTGAATGAAGTAGTCGAAATGATATCATGCAACTTTCCTTTGCCTTGTCTTGCATTTGTTGCAACTGATGCATCTCTATCTCTTGAGAATTAGAAGTCAAAGATTCCATTGAAATTCGATGTGTGAAATGAAATTAAAGATCTTAAGTAGATTAAGTAATCGTTGTTGTGGTTTGAAATCAATTAACGTTCACGGGAATTTACAAATCTATGATTTAAACCGAGAAAAGAATTGAATCTTTCACGGGATTTTACAAAATCAAGAAGAAACCGTGAAAAAAAATGATTAATTAATGTTGATATCATTGTTGAAATCGAAGTACATGAACTTTTGGTGACGTTTAATGAGCTAAAAGGACTAATGGTGAAATTTCTTACAACAAAAGGGCTAAAAGTAAAAATTTTAAAAAGTAAAAGTGTGAAATTAAAAAATAACAAAACTTAAAATTTTAAAAGTGAAAAAGTTTGAAAGTAAAAGGTTATATTTAATTTTGCTTAAAAAACAAAGGTTTAATAGTAAACAAGTTAAAATCTAAATGTAAAAAATGAAAATTGTTTAGAAGTCGAGGGGCCAAAAGTGTAAAATCCGAATTATATTAATTATGAAGATGTGTTCCCTCCTTTTTCATTATCTTCTTCGATTTGAATTTAGAAAAAGGTCACGATTGTATTTTTGTCCTCGCGGAACGGTACGGTTATCCTCGGTTCAATGTGAATATACCACGATGATCGAAACGAGTCCACGATCGCAATGGCATATGAAAGAAGTCCCGTAGTTAACCGACACTCGAAACCGAAAAACCTGAAAATTACTTATTTGTTCGATCACGCTATCTTCTTAGTTGTTCGGTTCACAAGTTGTTCGGTTGATAAGTTGTTCGATTCACAAGTTGTTCGGTTGATAAGTTGTTCAGTTGATTTTGGAAAAATAGTTGTTCGGTTTCTAAAGGGAAAATAGTTGTTCGGTTTCTAAAGGAAAAATAGTTGTTCGGTTTCTTAAAGGTTTTGGTTGATCGGTTGTGAAAGTTGTTCGGTTCCACAAGAAACAAGTTGTTAGGTTTGACAAAATATCAAATATCTTGAACGCACCTTTCTTCGACTCTTGTTACAGCCAAGTTTGTTTGTGTTTCGTACCACAAAACGTGAAGACCACAATAAGATAACCAAACCAGAAAATAAGCACTTGAAATAGCAGTTTACACCACAAGAATAAGCCACGAATACTTTTACAAATAAGCTACATATGTTTTGAACATGAAGAAATTCCAAGTTTTTGAAGAAAATAAGCACAAAAAAAATAAGCGGAGACTTAGAGGCTATGAGCTTTTAATAAGCTACGTAAAAGCTTTTAATATAAGCTGTTATAGCCACTATTTGAGTTTGAAACATAAGACGTGAAGAGAAGCTAAAATATAACTATTAAAATCTAAGTTTAACCCTTTTGTATAACTGTTTCACATGAATAAAAAAACTAAATAAGCCCAATGAAACTTTCAACAATTATTGTTTGAGGCCCGAAAGGAAATTTAGCCACCAAAAAAATACTTTTGACATAGTGGGTTTAAACATTTCGTTTGATATAAGGAAAGAAAATCTTAATAAGAGAAAAAAAAGAAAAAAAAAATAAGTACTAAATAAGCCGTTTGGAAAAGCTTGAAATAAGTCACCACAACAAGAACACTAAAGGAACCAAGATAAAACCATGACTCTTGATACCAATTGTAGAATATTAGTAATTTCTAACAACAAGAACTAGAGAGAGAAAGTGGGAAGGAAGGAAGTATTTTAGAGAGAGAAAAACAAAAACATGAAATGCATTATTATGTGAAAATACAACCAACCAACCACCGAGTTAAGATCAACATAGACCCATTATTTGTCATAGATCCAATGAATCAATCTCAACCATCTATTTTTTCATCAAAAATAAAAAAATCCACTTTCCACCTCTTTTTTAAAAATAAAATATCTTACAAACGGTAAATCGTCACACGACAAAAAATACACCATCGCGACGAGTATTTTTTTATCTTTCAGTAGACGGGTGACACGATATACTTTCGAGAAATTTTTTTTGATTTTTTTTTCAGTCACGAATTGCGAAAATCATATATGATTCGTATAACGAATCATATATGATTCGTATAACGGATCATATATGATTTCATAAAATCATATATGATTTCATAAAATCATATATGATTTCATAAAATCATATATGATTTGTGATTCCGACGAACTTTTTTTCAATTTTGTTTCAGTCACGAATTGCGAAAATCATATATGATTCGTATGACGAATCATATATGATTTCATAAAATCATATATGATTTCATAAATCATATATGATTTCATAAAATCGTATATGACTTCATAAAATCATAAAAAAAAGTTCGTCGAAAGTACATAGTGTCGCCCCTCTATAGAAAGATAATTTAATTCTCGTCGCGATGGTATGTTTTGTTTTGCGTAACGATTAACAGTGTGTGAGATATTTAATTTTTAAAAAAGAGGTGGAAAGTGAGTTTTTTTATTTTTGATGAAAAAATGAGTGGCTAGGATTGATTCATTGGGTCTATGACAAATATTGGGTCTATATTGAACTTTTGGCGACATTTGGGTCATTAAGACTGTTTGTTTTTTTCAAGTCATTAAGAGGCATTAAGAGGCAACTAGTGTTAAGAGCGTTTGTTTTTTTTCTGATCATTAAAAGGCAGTAAGAAGCATAAACCTCTTACTGAACTAGACGTGGAGTAGGTGTCTTAACACCTCTTAATGTCTTTTTTTCCTTACTTTTTTGTTTTTGTTTTTCTACTTTGTTATGATTTTTTTTGTGTTTTTTTCGTTTCTTTATTTTTTTTCTTGTTTCACTTTTGTTTTTTGTATTAAAAATATTAAATAAAATCATTGCATATGTTTTGTTAGATGAAAAGTGTATAAGATGATATGTGTCGACTCATATTTTGTTCAAATTGAAGGGTAGAGTTTCGGATTCATACATCTCAATTCTAACACGACTCATTTAATTAATAGTTTTAAGAAGTTCAATTCAAACTTTATATTGATTATATTATAAAATTTGTTTTTTTTACTTAATGAAGTTTATTTCTTGTGCGAATGCAATCGTTTTATATTTAGATTGTAAAAACTATAGTTTAACACATCTATACATTTTTACCAAAACAAAAAGTTTTATTTCATTCAGATTCAGCTTTCTCAACCACTTATTCAGATTAAGATGGAAATCAGATTCAGATTTTTCTACCAAATATTCATATTCAGATGTGCAAATCAGATTCAGATTCAGAGCCTCTTAATAAACAAATAACATCTTAGACTAGAATGTTATCGAGCAAAGCAACGATTTCAGGGCTTTAAAAATAAAAAAAATTAAAAATTAATAAAAGTATATCAATGGATGTTGAATTAAAGAGCACATAATTTTAGAAAATATGATGAAATTAAATTATAAGAAAAATAAATAGATAAAAAGATATTTTAATTTAAAAATAAAAGTGATTTTTTAGTTAAAGAATAACATGTCACTTTAAGATGTGTTTTTTTTAAAATGAGATGAATGATCAATATTGCACATAACCAAAAGTTGTTAAAAAAGTTGTTACATAAACTGAGATGGATGTGTTTGTTGTTAAAAAAAGATATTTCCATAAAAAGAAAAGGAAAAATCTGAATTTTCAGACTTTCAAAATATAGAAGGTCCCAAATGCTTTATAATGTAGTATAGATTTAAGTATGTTAGAAAAGGGTTTTGCTAATGAGGTATGCTACATCCACAAATGTTTCACAAAAGAATTGCCATGCATTGATAGGATGATGGAAAATTAAAAGGAAGAGAGAGAAATGAATAAGATGATTTAATTGGTGACAAGTCATTTTGTGGAAGTTTGTTTGTAAAAATTTTGTGGATGTAGCATTTTTCTTTGCTAATATGTGCTTACTGGGCACACCTTAAAGTGCCTTTAATGAAGAAAAACTTTCCTTTTAAATCAAAAAATGCATTTAAAGTATATGAAATTGTCAAAAGTATACTTTTGATTCCATAGAAATTTGATTAAAGACCATAAACCTTCCATATATAAAGAGCTAAACATGTACCCAGTGGGCATATGTTAACTAAACCCATCATAATGTTTACAAAAACAAATCCACATAATGATGTGACATGAAAACTATTCATCTTATCTCTCATACTTTTGATTCTTTTTACATATAAAAGTTCTATGTAGAACACTATCTAATCAAAGAACAATCCAATTCATCTCAACCATCCATTTTATTTCTATCTAATGGTTTAGATTAATTCCTATTTTAATTTAATAAAAAAACTCACTTTCATCCTATTTTTTTAAAATTAAATATCTCACAAACCGTTAATCGTTACGTAAAATGAAACATACATCGCGACGAGAATTAAATCATCTTTCTATAGAGGGGCACTTTAGTATTACTTTAGACGAACTTTTTTTTTCGATTTTTTTTCAGTCAAGTATGAAAAAATCACATGAGATTGTACGAATCACATGTGATTTTTACAGACGTGATTAAGAAAAATCGGAAAAGAAAAAAAGTTCGTCGAAAGTTTTATAGAAGTGCCTCTATAGGGAAAGATAAAAACCAATTGTCGCTGGATGGTGTATTTTTTTCGTTTTTGACGTAATTTTAATCTATACCATCGCGCACGAGAATTAAATTATCTACCTTTTAGACGGGCACTTGTATTATTACTCGACGATTTTTTTTTTTAAATTTCCGCCCAGGAAAGAATCACACGTGTATTCGGAAAAATCACATGTGATATTTTCTTACTTTAAAACAAAATCATACGGAAATTTGTAAATTCACATGCGATTGATGAATTTATGAAAATCACAACGTGATTTATTACTTTAAATTAATAAGTGAAATTTATGAAATCACATGCGCTTTATGAAATAGCACATGATTTTTAAAAATACAATAAATCCACCAAGTGATTTTACAAATCACGTGTAATTTTTTTGGCGAAAATTTTAACACTAAAAAGTCGTCAAAAGTATATGAAATCGATTTTTTTTAGTTACGTCTGAAAAAATCACATGTTATTTGTATCACAAATCACATGTAATTTTATGAAATCACATGTAATTGTGCTACAAATCACATGTGATTTTTTCAGACGTGACTGAAAAAAATTCGAAAAAAAGTTCGTCGATAGTATATAAAAGTGCCCCTCTATAGAAAAATGATTTAATTCTCATCGCGATGATGTATTTTTTGTCGTTTGACGATTTACCGTTTGCAAGATATTTTATTTTTAAAAAAGAGGTGGAAATTAGAGTTTTTTAATTGTTTTTTTTATTTGATGAAAAATGAATGCTTAGGGTGTGTTCTTTTGTTCTTTGAGATGATATTGTTCTATCATGATCTCACCTCGTTTACATCAACAAATTAACCTACACATCATTATGGTGAATTATTTTTTGTAAAAATTATGTGACTATAGCATTCTTCTAATTAAAAATCTACGTAAAAATTAATATTTGTATTTTAAACATTTAAGCAAACATACGATTAAAAATAATTAATCCCTCGTGATTCGTGAACAAATATGATAATTGATATCTTACGGATTAATATTTAGAACTTGCATAAATTTAGGAAGAGTGGGATTATGAGAAAAAAGATGCAAGTAGGTAATCAATTTTCAATACCTTCAATTTAGTGAGTAATGGAGTATTATTCACTTTTAAGGAATGAAGCATTGCATTATAGGAAAATGAAGTAACACTTTTCATTATAATTACCTTTCCTTACCTTCTAAAACCCTCAACCAAGCACCCCCTTAGTTACCCTTCAAAGAATTTGACTATTTGAGTATATATGATGGGCCTGTTTTAAATGGTAAAAAAAAAAGTTACTGTGAGTTAGGCTTGGAAACAAACCCTACTATATGTGACGGATTAATGCCTTACTAAAAGAAACAGAAACATTGATCGAAAAGTAATTTATAAGTGAGTTTGTTTGAGGTATGAAGTCATTCATAGTTTCTCTGTCTTCTTAAAAAAGAATTCAGCAAACATTATTTTGATTCATTTGAGGTTTGGTTTTCATGTATGTATATTGAATTATATACTGTAATAGATTTTGGTCCTAGTAATTTTGATTTATACAAAAAAAGATTTTATTAAATTATATCTTTTGATCTGATCAAATAGTTGTGTACTTATTGTAACTTGTTAACTTTACAATTACAACTCTTTTAAGGGGCCTTTGGTTTGTTTTCGGGATTGAAATAGGAATTGTTATAGGTTTGAAAGAAATATACCAGAGAGATTATGATACATGTTTAATAACTCGGTGATCTGCCTAGAGAAGATTATGATACATACCACCAAACAAACGTACCATTAGTTAAACGACGCCATGATTTGCCTAGAGAAATATGATACATGTTTACGTACATGCACGACTGATTGAAATTTGGTTTTGTCTTGTAATATTTGATAAATCACTAATCCATCTTTCAAGTAAAGACTGTATATCCTGTAACTTTAATTCGAAAATAGAGCTTTACTTTCTAGCACTAATTAAGTTTCAAAATAATATTTTGACACCCATGCAGATGGAACAAAAACAAGATTGTTGTGGTTTAATATATGACAAGTTGCCTCCCCTATCTCCAAACTATCCATGGTTTGTTGCTCAGAATGGTGAAGACGATCACCCAAGTACATATTCTCTTCACCGCTCAAGACGCATTTTCTCATTATCACTGCCGAATTCCTGAGTTGCTAGGTAAACACATTTGGGGGAGTTTTCATGGTTGGTTAGTTCTCTCCACTGGCATCATGTGGTCTCTGTGGAACCCAATGACATCTAAGATCATAAGTCTACCTCCCTTGATCTTGAAAGATGGAGATGAAAATTCTCTTCGTATTGGAGAATGTTGTTTGTCATCTCCTCCTAATGATCCCAATTCAATTCTCTTATTAACAAACGCAGATAAACATATCTTTGTTTTTTGTAAGGTGGATAGTCAAGGAGAGTCTTTAAGCTGGACAGAAATATCATATTATAAGCAGGTTATGAAGATAATTGGTGAAAATTATGAAAGTGATTACTTGCGTCCCCTAATTTATAGCAATGGTAAAGTATATGCCCAAACTTTAGGTAGTGATCATGTCCTACAAGTTGCCATTGAGGTTAAGGGTAGAGAGGTTGAGATAAATCTATTGCCAATTTCAAAACTCCCTTTGCCTTCCTTCATTGATTGTTCCGAGTCTCGTCATTATTTGAGGGGGTCGATTACAGACCTGTTCGACATTGTATTAGGTTTTAAGGATTCCTATAATACAGTTTCAGCTGTACAATTATTTAAATTAGACATGAGTAGTATAAAGTGGGAGGAAATGAAAGATCTCAAAGAAACTTTACTTTACATATCACATAATTCGTATTACTCGGAATTTTACAGCCATGCAATTGCCTCATCAGATTTAGGGGGTTATATGTTGGATTATGGTAGTTGGATACGCACCTATACGACTAGAAATGTGTAAGCCTATTGGGGGCACACACGTTAAGACACGAATAGTACGTTTATTATGTATTTGATATATATATAACTCGTTTATATTTATTAATTATCCGCTATATGTTTCAACGAAATATATTTAATACGGGTCGTTAGTTTCGTTAGACGGCTTAAACTGAACTTTATATAATCGTTAAATAATAAAGGGGAAGGGCGTAATGGCAGAAATGGAACCTCTTTGTTCCTCCTCCCCAATGTGAGACAGATTTCTGAAGAAGAATTCTAGAAAGAGATTTGTGTAAAAATTATAATGATAATGATGGAGCGGTAGTGAATATGATGAGAGTTGTGATAAGCTAAAAGTCTTGAAGATTATCTTCAAAGTTTTAGAGTTATCCACAACTAAGGTTGAGGTGCTATATAAACACCCCATACCTCTTCTCATTCGACTTGTCCCACAAAAAATGCACACGACACAATTGCTAACCTAAAGCCAAAAGTCAATTTTGCTTCTCCCTTTATTCAACCAATTGGCATAAAGATTAAACCCATAAAGGGTGTTTCATACGATGCATTACACATGCATGATAAATATTTCATGCATGTTAATATCTAATGCCTATTTATCTCTTTTCTTTGGGATACTGTTCGAGTCATAAACCCTTCTAGGGTTCGACCGAATTTAAACCAAGAACACCAAAACCTTAGTTGTTTTCGTGGTGTTTACTCGTGAAATAACGACTAGCATCGTGACGTACTTGTTTAACGTGTTGTGTGAGCAACCGTAGAGGTGGTA
>BQNB010083686.1:6145-22417 GCA_026074375.1 Tanacetum coccineum | reverse complement strand
ACACAAACTGCTTCAATATTATTATAATAACAATACGAGTACTCTTGTAGTACTAGGGTTACAAACCTTAAAGCTATTCTTTCAAATACAAATATAACAAATATACATTCCTTATTTTTCTCTTTGCATCCTTATCTCCAAGTCAGCAGCTTCGACCATCAGCAGTACTAATCTTTCTTTTAGTAGTATTAACTAACTCTGGCAGAACTAAGTTTGTACTGGCAGTACTAAGTTTGTACTGGCAGTACTAACTCCATTAGTATTGTTAGTTATACCTTGGCAGTATTAACTCTTGTGAAGATTTATTCCCAACATAAGATGTTACAAAGCTCAACGTATCTAAAGGATCCACGCAAATTCAGGTTTACTCAAACATTAAGCACCTCCCAATCCAATTTCCAATACTCAGCTCATAAGACATAAATTCTCAACCGAACTATAGGCCCAATCCATCCAAGGATCTCAAATGATCCTACATAACTCAGTTCTAACTTGTCTTTCTTTCCAAACGTACTACACCTCTCCAAGGTGAGACCTTCAACTACCCATAACCTACCAGCATTAATTTAAAAGTTTCCCACTACTATCAAGCTAACTCTTTCAACAATTTGGCTGCCTCAAGCCTTTCCTGTATTACCACTATCTTGTTGGTTGTTTCTTGTACCAAATTCGATCCATTCAACTCACTCTCTCCAGTTACGGCCCATAAAATGGTAACCTACATTCCTTTCCATAACATGCTTCAAATGAAGCACATCCATACTCGAATGATAATCCCCACCTTAGGGAAAAGTTTCCCACTACTATCAAGCTAACTCTTTCAACAATTTGGCTGCCTCAAGCCTTTCTTGTATTACCACTATCTTGTTGGTTGTTTCTTGTACAAAATTCGATCCATTCAACTCACTCTCTCCAGTTACGGCCCATAAAATGGTAACCTACATTCCTTTCCATACCATGCTTCAAATGAAGCACATCCATACTCGAATGATAATCCCCACCTTAGGTTATACTCATTAACTTCCCATTCCGAATACCGCTAAACTACTTACTACAGCAACTAGCTATATCCTTCTTCATACTCATCATCGATTTGTTAACCTAATACCAAACAATATATCGTATTCCGCTCCAGGGCATGGATAGCAATAACTTTATGTACTAAGCCTCTTCAATATCCAAGATCCTTTACATCTCTCCAAAATGGAGGTCCCGAACCTTGTCTAAACAATATGACACTCTCTATCTCTTTTCACCCTCATTGGGTCCTAAGCCACGCAACATGTATGTTATAGATCGACGTGTTCTTTGCTTTGGTCAATCTTTATCTTATGCCACCAACTTCCTTTTCTCAAACCTAGACTCGGAGCAGCGTACATCTATCTCGAAACTCCTTCTTGGCTTCACACTCCCTTCTTCCTACTCCTACGGTACAAAATCTACATTTCCTTTCCCAGTTTGGTACTTGGCCTCGAAAATCAAATCACTAAATAAATACATCCATCATCTTTGGCATCATGTTCAATCCTTCCGATTGAAAGTTGTGGTGGAGAATTCTATGATCCATATAGATACTCTTCATGTCTCTGTTCACTTACAATGCCTCTAGCAGTTATAAGGCAAAACCTACCAATTTAGCCTTGCAATATCATTTTTTAAGAATAAAAAACCCCTTTTCAGTTTCGCGATGTGTACAAGCAAATCACCTTCTCCCTTTTCCAAGCATGCTTCCGAATCCTTGCTTCGCGCGTCATAATATACTACGGAATTGTCTGCTCCTTTCGGCAATGCTAAGATCGGCTCATTACTCATTTGATTCCTTCCACATCTAGATAGCTTCCTCTTTGCTCGCTTCACGTTGTTGGAAAACTCACGTTACATCTCTCTTCCATTCACTGACTCCCATCATCTTCACGTTGTGACTCGATACTCCTCTTAGACTTCGGGTCGGTTTAAAAAATCGTCTGTATATATACGTTAACAGCTTTCTATTACGGCCGTGGGGAAATCCCGGCTCATTAAACTCCATGAAAACCGCTGTGGTGCATTGGTTAAGCCCAAAAGGATAGCCGTAAACTTCAACGTGTCCATTACGCTATCCTAAAAAACTCCCTGTACTTAAGCTACGTCATCCCCGTACACCACTCATGGTGACATCACATACGAATTTTCTATCTCACTCTTCTTGGATTATCTATGCACATTCAAACTTACCCACCGTTCTTTCTCTACCCATGCATTACAGAGCTTTCCAAAAATACCATTCGAAATCAACCCATCACCTTGCATCTCCTGCAATCATTAAGACCTCTTGCTCTTTTAAAGACTGTCAAACGACACGAGGCCTTCGCAATATCGGCGTCTTCCTTGTACTAATTTCCATACGAAATCTATTCTAAGACGAGGGGTAAAGGCCTACTAATTCCTTAGGAAACACTTTAGAGGTTCTCACATACTACAAGATTATCGCATAATTCTCAAACTCATCTTCCCCTTGGTAACTATTACGAGACCTCGTATCCTTCTTTAGTTGTTTTCTCCCCGAACCTAAGCACTCTCCAAATTTCAAGGCATTTTAACTACCTTTTTCGTGGCATAACATCTCAGCCTTATTGTTCTAAACAACCAATTTCTCTACGACTACATAACACTCTCATAATAAGAGTATATATCAAAAGTTTACGAGAATTTCTCTAATTCCATATCTTGGATCGCGTAATAATTCATTTGCTTCGCTTACTATCAATCGCAACCACCAGAAGATACGTCCTAACAATCAACTCAGCCACCACGCCATGAGATAAATTTCAAATTCACATGCACCAATTGGTATGGACCCAAAAAATCACATGATTCCTCAAAAAGAAGAATAAAAATCAACCGAATTGTAAACGTCGACAAGAAGAAGAAAGAACCTCCGACCTAACAAAACAAAAACATCAACGATTTCTAGAAAACACCCCCAACAAATAATACTTAGTACCATCGACCCATTAATTAAAAGATTTAAGAACTTTTTGTACAAAACAATTTTTACCCAAGGAAACTTTCCCACATAACCTTATACCAATCATTTTAAAACATTAGAATCACCTTAGTTAATAATGCAAATAATTTAAAGTGTAAAAATAAATTTAAATAAATTTTTCATAAACTTATTTTAATTATGGTTTTCATAAAAGAAATCAAAAGATGATTTTTTTAAAAAATGTGTTGCATTTTATTTATATAATTTATTTTTTAAAGAAGTTTTTAACACCTAAACAATATGGTATCGACTACAACAAACTTACTTTTCAAATGGGAAATTTAGACTCACAACAAAAAAAAAAACATCATGATAGCAAAAGTAGACTCCCAAAATACCTTAATAATTCCAAGTACCAGAATATTTATTTACTTGAAATCGAACACGACAAGAACTCTTGAAACAAACAAACCATAAGGACTCTATCTCATACAACGGTATTAGAACAAACCAAAAAGTAATGTCACCTTTAGACAAAGGGAAAACAATCAAACGCCAAATGGAGAACATAGAACACCAGTCTATAATAAACCTTAGGAATTCAAACGCGAGCGTTGGGATATCTCAACGACAACGAGCTAACGGAACCAAAACTTAAGAATCACGAGGACTCAATACCACATGTATCTGATGTATCCGCCAAACGATAGATGAAAAGGGAACCTTACCATACTAGTGCAACCCAACCTAATATAAAATGCACCAAATCGGTTAAGAGAAGGACAGGCATTCTTTAAACCACACAACCATCCTCACAGGATCCTACTCACATCTAAACTACCATCTATCACAACTATCCAGACTTACATCTTTCATAATAATACAAGCAACATGATGCAATGCAATCAAAGTCCACAAGTCCAAGTGTGTGTTGACTTTTATAAATTTATGTTTGCGACCATAACTATAATTGCACCTTTTTCACACGTGTACTTACTTCCAAGACCACACATCTCAATGATAACACACATCTACCACATAGCACTTAATAATAATCCAAATATAACTCAAACATGATAATCCATCTAACAAACCATAAAATCCCAATCGACCAAACGAAACAGAAGTCACATTGTGACCCAAAATATAAAAGCAATCCTCGATTATAGCAACGCATCGAGGTAGAAAATGAAATAAACTTATGTTGGGCCTCGCTTGGGTTTGACTTTTCTCTCTCAAAAGCACCCAACTCGCGGGTCTAGTGAGGTAAAACAAATTCTCCCAATATGGTTGTCTACCAAATGGATGTAAAGACGACATTCTTGAACGTGATTCTGCGCGAAGAAGTTTATGTCAGCCAACCAGACGGGTTTGTTGATCAAGACAATCTGAATCATGTGTATAAGCTTAAGAAGGCTCTTTATGGGTTGAAACAAGCTCCTCGCGTGTGGTACGATCTATTGTCGAAGTTTTTACTTTCTCAGGAATTCTCTAAAGGAACCGTTGATCCTACATTATTCATAAGAAGATAAGGCAAAGATCTTCTCCTGACGCTAATCACGCGGGTTGCCAAGATACTAGGCGAAGTACATCTGCAAGTATGCAATTATTGGGAGACAGACTTGTTAGCTAGTCATCAAAAAGGCAGAAAAGCGCTGCGATATCCAGTACGGAAGCTGAATATATTGTTATGTTTGGCTGTTGTGCTCAAATCCTTTGTATGAGATCACTACTTACCGACTATGGCCTTGGATTCAATAAAATTCCAATTTACTGTGATAACAAAAGCGCTATTGCCTTATGCTGCAACAACGTTTAACATTCTCGATCAAAGCATATAGACATCAGATTCCACTTCATAAAAGAGCAAGTTAAGAAAGAAGTAGTAGAGCTTTACTTTGTCAACACGGAGTATCAACGAGCGGACATCTTCACTAAAGCCCTATGCAGAGAAAGAATTGAATTTCTTATTAACAAGCTGGGAATGCGAAAGTTTTTACGAGGAAACGCTAAATAATTGGCAGATGAAGCTAAAAGAATAGGGTGTACCTATTCAAATATCCTGTATCATATGTATATATTAAAAACCATAAAAACCAAAAAGATTTTTTCATTTTTTCAGAAAACTTTTATAAACTCAAAATACAAAAATATAAAATATTTAAAACCAAAGAAAAAATTACAATGGAAAAATATAAAAAGGAGGTAATAATGGGCATGTCCCTTCTAAAATCGATAACAGTTATGTTTTGAAATGTCATTCCATAATGATACAGCTGAAATGAAGTTCGAATCAGAAGTTCCAAATGTTTTCAAACATGCAAAAAAATGCTTGATATTAATTTCAATAGCAACCCGGTCATCATCTTACTTAAAGGCAAGTATTTCAAAAAGAAAACTTGACCTCATAACGGAATTTATTCTCTGGCATGGTCTACTTTATGACCATAGCACATTGGCTTGTGTATACTTTGCAACAAACCCGAGCTGTCCTATATTACCATATGTACTTCAGTTATGCGCGTATGTGTTAAAATATGAGAGATCTTATGTTTATTGGTAAAGTTGTCTTCAAAAGAATCATGTTTCAGTAAGCACAAAAAGATTTGTAAAAGACATTTGACCACTCAGACACAATGACATCAACTCTTTAAATCTAAAACATGTCTTATTTAGGGGGAGAAAGCGAACCAAATCATCTTTTCAACAGTCTTTAAAAATAAGTCACGGAATAAACGGATAAAGTTTTTGATAATGACGGATAACAATTTCAAGGGGAGTTAATGGATGTTAACTACACGAGATTTAGATGTCATTTATTTCAAACTTTAGGGACTTATTTTCAATTTAAGACTTAGTGAACTTAGGTTTTAAAACTACATATGACTAATATTGCCAACACTTCATAAGTATTAAAAAGACTTAGGAATGTTTGGATATAATTACATAGTTTTAAATGCCTTGAAGTTGATTCTCACGTGATAGATCTAAGCTTATATATTCTTAAAACACGATCTCAAGTATGTGGTGCGTAATAAGTTTGTTGAATTCCGGGATCCAAAACCAGCAAGTGGGAAGAGTAGATATAAACTTATAGTGTTCCTTTAGCCTTGCTGTTGTGAGGTTTCTTCCTGGTGTGGCTTTTGAGGGTTGCTTCTTTTAATTTTAGGTTTTTTTGAATCTTTCGGGTGCACTATTTCAATCACATGGTGGAAGAGACATCTTGTCATTAGTCAGTATGCATCATTTGAGTCCCCAGAGGGAAGTGTTGGGACTATAATTATTTAAAACATGAAAAGAATTTTGTCTGATTCAATTAATGTTTTACCCGACCGGTCAATCTCTAAGCTTATTTTTAAAATGATTAGAAATATTTGATAAAAGAGGTCACACATAGTATTTAATTGTCTACATCCGGGACTTAGTTGAACTTTGGAGTTACAAGTTATAATCATAACTATCCTGTAAGAGAGAAATTGCGCTCATCCGGGACTTAAATGACTTTGGTGTTGGATATCAAAATTCTTGAAGGGTTAATTGTATACTTTGGATACTAGACTTTATACATCAAGACTGGCTTGAAGCGGCTGCAGTAAGTTCTGAATCTACTCAGAAAGGATGCTGGTTTAGAGGGAAGCTAAGACAACATAACACTGACATCACCAACCACACAATCTCAAGTTACATATGTTATCCTGAATCTGTTTCATACTCGAAGTATAAAGCAAAACTTTCGTACTTGGACAGAAAGTTGTAGCAATGCCAGAAGAGTGCTGGACAGAGAAAGATCAGATTGAAAATTCTTGTAAAATAAGTTAAAGAGGAGTTCAGAAATGTACGTTGGGGGGAGATTGTATGAATGGGGGGGGGGGGGGGGGGAAGGGGGTGGGGGGGGGAGGGGGGGGGGGGGGGGGGGGGGGGGGGGGGGGAGACCAACACTCTACAAAGGACCATGTGGATTTCACATATGATGTTCTCATCATGTCAGTCAAAATCTTCGGATATAGATAAACAGTGTGAATATGTACATAAGTATAAAAGACTTAGGCTTATGGGTGTTCGGAGTACGATGATTTTATCAGAATTTTTTTCACAAAAGTTAAAATTTTTCAAAACTTTCATACTTAATACTAATCATATCCCTTATAATTTGAGGGGATTAAAGTGTTCCTATATAATATTCTATAACATTTTGTCCCCGGGCGTTTAATCAATTGATAACCAAAATATCAAGGGATTAACATTTTGGATAAGGAGAAAATGTGATAAACTGATCTACACTTGTATCGAAATGGTATCATAAAAATGGACTCAATGCACTCTACACTTAGCATGTACTATGATTACGATGCACATGTTAAGGGGGAGCTTTAGTGATAATGAAAAACTTTCAAAGTGTAAAATCTTTTGATATTTATATCAAACACTTGATTGAACTTTTCAAGGATTTTGGAAGGATTGTGATGGAATACCCAAAAGACCGACCATGTACTTAAATTTAATGGAGTTATAAAGGGTGTTAGGCAATTATTCAATCTCAGATCCTGCCCGAACCTGGAGGTATCTACCCAAGGATATCCACTAGATAGTGAGAAGTCCTTAGGATGATACAGAAAGGAGAAAAAGTGAGTATCGGGAATTATGCCGACTAGAGATCTGGACTAACACTAGAATAAACCCAACAAGGTGTTAGCTATGAAGTCTCGGTAAGCGCTGAAGGGGTTGAAGAATGAAAGAGAAATGTAATGATAAAGGGTGAAAAGAAAGAAGCCCTCCATACACTTAGGCAGAAACCGGGTCATACATAAAATTGTCAAAACACTAGCTTGTTGTCTGACATGAAACGTCATGGACCTAGTGACGCTAAGACACAACCCTCCCTAGACACTCAAGTCCTTAACAGACTCTTGTTCATTTCTCATAAAGATACACGCATTTTCTATCAACTTTCTCATCCCAAGTTAATTGTATTAAAGAGTGGCATCTGCTCCAGCCTCTGTCACTAAAAACAAAGTGCACTATAAGTCTAAGAGCCAAAAGAAATCATCCATAATATTTAAAATCCTTCATTAGACATGTGTCAAATTATCTTGCTTAGTCACATAATTGAATAACAAGATATACATTAAGAGTCCCTACGCATGATCCATGTGATTTTTGCCAGAACAGCGAGTGATATAATTCACATAAAGTGGAAATCCTGCTTGAAGCCAACATCAAACAAGCCATGGTAGGTGACTTCTTATTGCTATCTGAAGTCAAACTTGTGATAACTGGAAAAAATACAATGGTGCGATTCTATATAGAATTAAACTTGTTCCAGGTTAATAATTACGATTACAGATGAATTTGAAATGATTAACCCTCTCGACGTGTCACAAAACACTTTAGCAAGTTGACACTCAATTGATTTTCATATCTGATTTTCTATTCAAGCGGTGAGATAGTAACTCACTTGTTCCGCTCTATCGGGTTGTCTGAGCTTAGAATGTTCCTGGTAACGTGAACAGTGAGTTTAATGAATCAAATGCAAATGGTGTTAAAAGGTTCTATAACTTCAGTTGGAAATCCTGTCAAGGAGATTCTTCTTAAGTTGAATCTACCTGATCACAGGTCGATCCTTACGGATTCAAAGGTTACTCCAACCAACCACGGGCGAATGACAAAGCCATATTCGTCCCCTGCTTTATTGCTAACTGATTTAATGCATGATACTTATAGATGGACATGAAGGTACCTGGTTCTAGCTGACTTACAGATTCATAGCCACATGCTCATACCCGACCGACAAACATAAAGACATCATGAAAGCTCAAGTACATGTTTCAAGACTTCTGCTACTCTGATACCATACGTCTTTCTTGAAGTGACAAAGTATTAAAGTCAAAGAATTTCAAAGAAGTTTCTGTCACTCTGATACCGAACGTCTTTCTTGAAGTGACGAAGTGTTAAAGTTAAAGAATTTCAAGAAAGATGCAACATTAAAGCTTTTCAAGTCAACAAATCAAGAAAGGTATGAGCATGTCGGTCCAGAAGTCACAAGTTCACAAGATGGCAAAGTTTACAAGATGGCGAAACGAGATTATGCTTAGTTGATGATCTGAATCTCGAAGATCGACATTTTCACATTCAAGATAAAGGAACAAGCTCAAACCTAAAGTCAATGATCACTACATCAAATCACAAGTTAATGATTGAAGTTAAACGAGCTCAAGACTAAAGATGAAGCATAGTATGCTAGGTTTAAATTTTATAAAATAGAGTGACCTCCCTTAGGGGGAGATTGTTAGGAACACAAAAGTGTCGGTCACTTCCATAGATAACAGTCGTTAGCTCGTTAAGTAATTTTTGGAAACTTACATAGTTAGTTAGCTAAGGCCCATGGATAAACCCATGCAAGCCCAAGCCCACGTACCATGTAGAAGTATTTATACACCTCTCCATGCCTTGGAGAGGTGGTTGGTTGGTTGTATGTTTCATTTTTCACTTAATGCATTTTCATGTTCTTTACTTTCTCTCACTAGAAAATGCATCATTCCTTCCCACTTTCTCTCTCTAGTTCTTGCTTGTTGTTAAAGATTACTTATATTCTACAAACATAAACTTCTTCTCTTAGTTTATAATTGAGGAATGCACTATTGACATCCATTTGATAAACTATGAAGTTCATGTAAGTGGCAAAGGCAAGAAAGATCTTAATTGCTTCAAGTTTTGCAACAAGAGCATAGGTTTTATCGTAATTTATGCCTTCATGCTAATTGATGATTAGATCAATCATCTTTTCCTTATGATTAAAATGCTAAATTTATCCCTTATTGAAAAGGATTGGAATTGTATCATGTACTGAAGTATCTTCCATTTGGAGAGGATAAGTGTTTAGAGATCTAAATATCTTTAGTGTTGTGAGGTTATCAATGAATTGTTTTTCATTGGTGTGTTTTTTTTAATGTTCATTCATATCATTATTTAAGAATTCATTAGTTTGAAACAGATGATCATTTTGATCATTGTGATTAGTTTGATTATCTTGACCATTTTGGTCAGATGAGATTTCTGCTTTAGTAACAGTTGATTATTCTTTCATAAAGTTTTATGAAGGACTCTCAGTTGTTAAAAGCGTTTCAGTGTCCATGCTGTGGAGCATGCACCTTTTTTTCATTAATCTAAAAAATATATGTAGCATTACAAATTTAACTGAAGCTAAAGAGATTGTAGATTAGAATATTTTTAGGTGCTTCTTTTATGAATACTATACCATAATTTTACATAACCATGACCTTCAGTGGTGTATGTAGAGTCATCTCTATACATTACTTTAGGTCCTGGTACTTCATATATTTGTGTAAGTAACCTCTGATATAAATCATGTGCTTTGAGCATCCATTGTTCAAGAGCTGGAAGTGCTTCTTTGTTACATTGCACAAATAGGTTTAAAAATGGCTAGTTTTGCTTAGCGACCCACCTTTTAGTGGGAGTCTTTGAACATTTGATGATATAGTCTTATTTGCTTCAGCTTTCTTAGCTTTTAGAGCTCCTCCCTTCCTAAACTACTCAATGTCATTGTGATATGAACATTGTTACCACATGTTTCATATTTTTTTGTGACATGCTGAGGGTTTCTAGGTTTGATTCCTCTTCTCAGAGAAATAATCTTGTTATGACTATGAGTATCATGACACAACTCCCACATAACTCACATATGG
Organism: Tanacetum coccineum; assembly: GCA_026074375.1. Lineage (NCBI taxonomy): Eukaryota > Viridiplantae > Streptophyta > Magnoliopsida > Asterales > Asteraceae > Tanacetum > Tanacetum coccineum. The sequence continues at coordinate 11,746 of BQNB010083686.1, read as the reverse complement.
GATATTATACACATTCATCAGATTGATGATCATTGTACCCATAATCTATGTAGGAAGGAAAGGGTATTACTAGTCTAGAAGGCCTGGATCTTGAAGAAGATTCACCCAAAGCAGTGAGATGTTGAGTAGTCTTTATGGAAGACATGAATTCAACATGATCACATGTTCTATGATCAGCTCTCTTGCATTTTTTGCAAAACAGAACCTGGAAACAATTCTCAAAGAGATGATTGTTTTGCCCACAAAGTTCACAACTTATTTTAAATTAAGTTTTGTATCTGTTTTGAAGTGAATTGTGAGGAACCTGTTGAGACTGGTGGTTTCTAGAATAAGATGACTTGTTCTTGCTAAGTTGTAATTTTAGTTCGTTCATCACAGTAGCTAAGGGAGGGTCATCTTTAATTTTTACCTTCTTTAACTTATAAGCAGGAGCTGAATATGTTTTTAAAGCTGAAGTACTTTTTCTAGTTATCTTTAGCAGGGGCTGAGGAAGGTTCCTTTAAGGTGATACTTTTTAAGGTTTTAGCTTTGAATGTGGAATTTGACTTCAAAATTGATTTGATAGTCTTTGGTCCAGAGACAGGTTTAGCACCAGCCAGCTTCTCTAGTGGAGGAAGGGGAGTGCTACAGACTGAAGATTCGTCTGCTGAATCATAATCAGTCAGTGACAGCAACTGAAGGATCAGTTGTGTTTCTTTGTGACTCATCTGAGGGCACCTTACCAGTATCATGATTTGGCAAAGTAGAGTCTTCAGCTTCAGATAACCTAGGTTTATTACTACTCGTAATAAACACATTTGAGTTATTGGCTGAAGACTTTACAAATACCAAGTCTTTTAGCCCAGAATTGGAGGTATCTTCAGTGAGTTGGTCAATTCCTAGGATTTTCTTCTTTTGAGTGGGAATTTGTTCACTAATACACTAATTTTATTTATTAGAACTGTTTAGGCATGTTTCTGTAATAGATCTTAGCTCTTTTAGTTCATTTCTTAAGTTTTGATTCTTTATGAGAATCTCAGTGTTTATATGCTCCATGGTAAGAAGATCAAGTTTTGCTTGTTTTAATATCAAAAGCTGTTCTTTTCATGTATTCAGTTCTTGAACAAGATTTCTATTTTTGACAAAAGATTGTTTCTTTGTTCTTCAACATAGTTTAGATCAACACACAAATAATGTAGAAAGGATTTTCTATCATTATTATCTTCCATTTCAAGAAGAGTGTGTACCTTTTTTATAGAGATCTTAACCCAGTTACCATTGATGGCACTTTCTTTGCCAACAAAAACTCTTTCTTTATTAGCAAGTACCATGAGAGCTTTGACTTCAATTGCTTCATTTTAATCTAATGACACTTATTCTTCATCCCATTCATAAGTTTCAGCAATAAGACCCTTGTTCTTAATCGTTACGGCTTTGGAAGCTGAAGCACTCAAACTTAGGAGAGCCAGTTTAGCCTTGACTTTGTTGTATTTAGCTTCAAAGTCCTTGGAAGGCCTTAGTTCTGGTTTGTGCTGAGAGGAACTGAGAGGTTTTGGTTGAAAGGGTGATTGATATGAAGGAACTAAAGTTTTTGAGAAGCAGTCTCTTGCAAAGTGACCCTTTCTGCCACATTTTTGGCATTCAGTTTGGTCAGGATTGTGTAGAAGAAGTGTGGACTTGTACATGTGAGGAATACATGTGAGTTTGTAAAACATTTGTATAGGTAAGGAATTGAGAAAAGTCAAAGTATGACTAACTTCCAAATACCACAAACTCAATTAGTAATTTAGACTTTAATCCATGATAATCAACAATGGATTTGATCACTAATAATCTTGATGCAAACAAGCTAAGTGTTTTGCATCTTAAGTAAAACATATCCCGTAACGGGAAAGGATGCGTTTACGCAAAGTGACCTTTGACTTAGTTTGACCAATAAGGGAGTAAAACCCATTACGTGATTAGGAACAACGTAAATCCAGATTAAGGTCAAATGATTACTTTTGCTTGCTGGTATGTTGAAAATATGATCATACTAGGTTTAGAAAGAATTCTCGGCCTTGGCTAGAGGCGTTTGATAAAAGATTTGAGTTGTCATTTTATAAAGAAACAGGAGGATTCGTTTCTGCTCCTCTCTAAGTCTAAACCTCATTTAAAGTGTTTCCATATGCTCAATTATCATATACATACCTTTATTGAAGTTTCCACATGTGTCGGGTAAGAGGAAAGCCGACAATTGTTAAATCCGCAAAATGGATTTCGCGCGCTGGACACGTGCTGACGCTTGCCCAGCATGCTAGATGGTGAAAACTGGTTTTGCGAATTTAGGCTAACATTTATGATCTTACGTTTTGCGAACGTTTATTTGTCATCGTTAAAACATAAAGGAGATCCTAGTCAATGTTGCACCAACAGATGCTCTAAGCAACTAACTATTTAGTGTTTATATTATAAACAAAAAATCAATCATGGACCTAAGACAAAATTTCCATATATATCACAATTAATTCATACAGATTATTGGAAATTTTATGCAATTGTGGGAATCGAGTCATACATGGAAATGGGTTTGGAGGTACGGAGTGTACACCCATCATATCACTGGTTTTCCCTGACTCTTTTAGTGGTTAGATTAAATGGGCGGTTTCAACATTAAATGTTTGTAACCACCTTGACATATTAAATGGGCGGTTTTAACATTAAATGTTTGTAACAACTTTGACCTATTCAAATGACAAGTTTGGCTGCATTAAATGACCATGTTTAAATTGGACATGTAACCACTAATTCCTACAATTATGAAGGCTAATTATGGAGGCTCATCAATGGTTGTTGCTGCTATGAAATACATGGCTTCAAACTTTGCCAAGCTTGATAAGTTTGAAGTGGTGGACTAGGAGATGGCAAAAGAAGATGCACTTGTTTCTTTCTAGCATGAGTGTGGTGTATGTGCTCACTACTCCTATTCCTAAAGATGGGAAGAATGCTACCATGAAACAAATTAGGAAGAGGAACAAGTGAGACAATGATGACTATGGTTGCAGAGGTTTAATCCTCAATGGTATGTCTGATCCTTTATTTGATATTTACTAAAATGTTGAATCTTTCAATGGATGCATCAAGTAAGAAGTTCCTTGTAAGTAATTTCACAAATTACAAAATGACTAGTTTAAGACCAGTAATGGAACAATACAATGAACTTCTTAGTATACTTGGAAGATTTACACAACACAAAATGAACATGGATGAGGCTATTCAGGTCTCTTGTATCATTGACAAACTTCCTCCTTCTTGGAAAGATTTTAAGCATACCTTGAAACATAATAAGGAGGAGTTAACTCTTGTTGAGTTGGGCAGTCATCTACGCATTGAGGAGTCCCTCAAGGCGCATGATAGTGACAAGCCAAAGGGCAACAATGTTTTTGATCCTTTAGTTATCAATATGGTAAAGCATAATAACTCCTTCAGGTACAATGATAACAAGGGTAAACGTAAACATCAGGACACCAAAGCTAATCCTAACAAGAAGTCTAAAGTGACTTGTTGGAAGTGTGGGAAACCTGGACACTTGAAAAAGGATTGCAAAGGTGGAAAAGTTGGTAACAAGGCCAATGGTTCAGGCACAAATAGTTTAGTGAATGATTCTTCCAACTCACTAAAAGGTCAGAATATGTTTGATAAATCTCTTCAGGTTTATTATGTTACATATGTATCTGAATTATATTTTGTGCAGGATGATGATGTTGCGTGGTGGGTTGACTCAGGAGCAACTGTGCATGTGTGTAAAGATAGATGTTGGTTCAATACCTATTAGTCACTAAATAATGGATCTATTCTTTATATGGGAAATGAGTCAACAGTTCTGGTGCATGGACGTGGTTGTGTAGATCTTAGATTTAGTTCTAGAAATATTGTTTCCTTGTTTAATGTTTTACATGTTCCTAATATTAGGAAGAATTTGGTTTCAAGTAGTATTTTGAATAATTGTTGTTATAAACAAGTGATTGAATCTAATAAATTTGTTTTATCCAAGCATGGTGTGTTTATTGGTTTTGGTTATTTGAGTAATCAAATGTTCAGGCTTAATATTGTTAATGATAATATTGGTTGAGCCTTTATGTCAACCTTTAAACTAAATGATTCAATCCTATGGCATGCTATACTAGGCCATGTCCACTATAAGAGGATAAAAGATATGACTAAGGATGGGTTAATCCCAACCTTTGACATGGACACTGAAAAGTGTAAGACTTGCATGATGACCAAAATAACTAAGAAACCATTTCAAAATGTAAAATGTGAAACTAAAGTTTTGGAGCTGATCCACAGTGATTTATGTGATTTGCATGTTACTCCCTCATTAGAGAATAAGAAATACTTTGTGACATTTATTGATGATGCTTAAAGGTTTTGCTATATTTATTTATTACATACTAAGGATAAAGCATTAGATAAATTCAAAGTATTCAAAACTAAAGTTGAATTACAACAAGGGTCCCTGATCAAAAGATTCAGGACTGATAGGGGATGTGAGTACATGGATACTTTGTATTTTAAGTCTGTTGGTATCATCCATGAAATGATTGCTCCCTATACTCCACAACAAAATGGTATATTTGAAAGGAAAAAACAGGGTACTAAAAGAAATGGTTAATTCTGTGTTGTCCTACTCAGGACTGAGTCAAGGTTTCTGGGGTGAAGCTATGTTAACAGCTTGCTATTTATTAAATAGGGTTCCTAACAAAAGGAACAGGATTACCCCTTAGGAACTCTGGACTAAAAGAAAACCAAACATAAACTACCTCAGGGTTTGAGGTTGTAGGGCGGTTGTAAGACTCCCCGATCCAAAGCTGAAAACTTTGGGTGAAAGAGGCATTGAATGCATCTTTGTTGGATATGCTGAGCATTCCAAGGCTTTTAGGTTCTATATTATTGAACCTAATGAATCAGTTTCAATTAACTCAATAATTGAATCAAGGGATGTTATCTTTGATGAGAATAGATTTTATTCAGTCCCTAGACTAAGTCTCAGAATTCCTAATGGAACTGAAGACATTGGTGGTTCAGTGGTCCCTAAAGAGGTTGTGACTCAACAACCTAAACCTGAGACTAGAAAAGGCAAAAGGAATAGGACTCCAAAGAACTTTAGACCTGAATTTCAATTATACTTAATTGAAGGAACAAGGGACGAGGTCTCTGACCAACACTCCTATTGCTTTAATGTTGAGGATGACCCCAAAACATTTGATAAAGCAATGAAGTCTAAGGATGTTGCTTTCTGGAAAGAAGCAATTAGTGATGAAATGGATTCTATCTTAGGAAACAACACTTGGGTGTTGGCTGATTGATATGTGCTTAATTACACATATCTTTTACCTCTAAAAACGAGCTTAAATGACCAAAAACAGACAAAAACTGCCAAATAGCAATGTTACTACCCTTATAAAACACAAGGGCTGTTTTGCAATTTTCCAAAACCCTCTTTATTTCTTTAGTTAATAAACCAGAGGGACCATTCTTGCAATAAGCCAAAACCTTTTTAAACTTTTAGTTATAAAAACGGAGGGACCATTACTGTCAACTTTCCAAACCTTTTTATAACTAAAAACCCGGCCAAATAAA
>BQNB010083685.1:0-25587 GCA_026074375.1 Tanacetum coccineum | reverse complement strand
CCTGTTTTGGACTGTTGTACACCTTTTTTGGCGCCATTTGGTCAACCTTGACCCTATATTCCCATTATAGTCATGCTCTACTGCTCTATCGTTCTACCCATTTAGATGATCGACACGTGTCCCATAAAGTTTACGTTTTATTGTCCCACAAATCAGTTGGCTGACCCACCATTTATTAGAAGATTACCCAAATACCCCCACCTTACTATTTTATCTCTCTTCCTTCCCCCATCATCACCTTTCACCTACATTAATCTTCTCTAACATACCCAGTGTTGCAAAAAGCGGTCTAGGCGGCCGCCTAGGCGCTAGTCGGGCATCCACCGCCCCGATTTAGGGTAAATTGGCCAAGTTAGGCGTTTTGGTCAAAAGGCGGTCAATATCCAGCCTAGGCGGTTCAAATCAGGCTAGGCGGGTCAAAAATCGGTCGATTTTTAATGTTTCGATTTTTTTATTGTGTTTTAATCTGAGAAAGTAGTGGTTAGTACAGTTGAAGAATAGAGATAAATGTGAAAGGATGGGTGAAGAAGATGAAGGTGGAAAGAGAACGTGTAAAGTGAAAAATGCGGCTGTCTCTAACCTAATAATTGAAGGATTTATTGGCCCACTAAAAAGTAATACAATGGGTCTATTGATTACTCATTGGGCTTTTATAAAAATAGTCCAAAACTTAACCATAATCAGACATAAATGTAAATTTTAGCAACAAATATACATAAGATATATAATTATAATAATAAAACATTAATAAAATTATTAAAAGTATGTAAATTTTGCAGATTTTATATCAAATAAATATTAAAAATATAAAAAATAATAATAAAAACATATAAAATGTCAATCCGACTAGCGCCTAGCGCTTTTTGCAACCTTGAACATACCTTAATCTTCTTCAGATTCCGGCAACATCCCAATCAATCACACCTACATCTACAAGTCTCATAAGTCTTGAAAGTCTTACTGTCCAGTATAAATTAAATAATAAACTAATTACAAACACTAACAAACACAAACACATAAACAGTCGGTGCACATCAAATCATCATACTCTCACCCACGTTCCCATTCCTAATAAACAATCTTGATCATGCAATATTCAATCTTTCCATAACCCCATTACTTATTATTATTTCAACCCATTTTGCAACATCCATCTGAAAAGAATCTCAGCTAAGAGAGTGTCCTAAAGTCGGGGTTTATATTTAAGATTTCACCACTTTTTGAGAAAACCAAAAAAACCCATAAATCCTTTTCTGATTTTAAGTTTTTTTAATTAAACAACTGGTTTTAAGTTATAAAAATGACATATTTTTTTAAATAGTAGAATATATAGATTTCATCATTTTATCCGAAACCCATAATATATTAAAGATCTAGTTGTGGTCTCAGATCCGATCGAATATGGTGGTTGTAGTTTCAGATCCGGTAGCGGAGAGGTGTTCCGGTCGGATACGATGGTGGTGGTTTCATATATGTCAGATCATGTGGTAGTTGTCGTCTCAGATTCGGTCAAAAAGTCAAACCGGAAGTGGGTTCTTGCAAGAAGTTCTTGAGAGCTACGTGTTTTTGTGGGTTTTTTATATCATACTTGTAGATACCCTTCAAATCCTCAGGGAAAAATTTACGAACAGAGCCATCCTCGTAGTTTGTGTTTAGATCTAGGAATGGTTTTTCAAGTTTGTGTTTGTGTGTTTTTGGGTGAGCATAAGCTTGACCCAAAACCTGATTTTGCTTATATTTTATCTTTTAGCTTTGAATTAAGGGTCAAGATTTTGTTAATGGTGAAAAAAGTCAACTTTTAGCTGGATCTGTGTGTTTTGTTCAAGGTGGCGGTGGAGCAGGTGGCGGTGAAGTAGTAGAGCGGTGGTGGAGCAGTCGAGCGGTGTTGTTGGAGCAGTCGAGTGGTGGTGGTGTCGCCGGTATCTGGAAATAAAGATGATGAGGAATGTTGGTGGTAATAAAAAGATAAAGGTATTTGAGTAATTTTATATAAAGTGGTGGGTCAACCCATTGATTTGTGGGCCAAGAAAAAATACATTTAATTGGACACATGTCGATCATTTAAATGGGTAGAGTGGTAGAGCATGACCATAATGGGAAGAGAGGGTCATGTTTGACTAAACGACGACAAAACAAGTGTACGACAGTCTATAACAAGAATTTTCTTTTAAAATTTTATAATCCCTATTTAATAACAAGCTAACAAGGTAGTTGTTTGAAATGTTGAACCTTAAAAGTTTTTTAAGCCATATTATTACAATTCTTGTGGTATTAACGATATAGATTTATCTTTGAAACTAAGAGTTTTGATAAATTATACATGTGAAAAATGTTACACCGATTGATATACTTTATCAAATTACAATCATAAACTCTTTTCGTAATCTTATATGACGTATATAATAATGTTAACTATTTTGGTATCATTTTGTTCAACAGAAAGAAGTATTTCAAAACTAAAAATAATAGTAGAAAGTTGTCAACGATCGAAGTGTTACAAAAAAATTAGATTTATTGACTCATTTATCAATTGAAAATGAAATATTGTACTATATTAATTTCTAGAAACTAATTAAAAATTTCACATAATAACCAGGAAAAGTAAATCTTATAAATTATTTTGTGGCAAATAACATTGATAAAAAAGCCTCGTTTTAAGGCTTCGCTTTAAGCCTCTGAGCCTGCATATAATCAGTCATTAAGGAATCTTTATATCGACTTCAAATGTATAATATGTTAGAGTTTTGCTACATCCATAAACAATCCACAAACAAACATCCACAAACATGTGTTGTCTATGTGTGATTGGCTAAATCAAAGAGAAGAGAGAGAAAGTGTATCAAAATACACCAATCAAAACAGCACAACACATGTTTGTGGATGTTTGTGGATGTAGCAAAACTCAATATGTTAACCATACACATAAAAGTCGGATAGAGTAGCTTGATTTTAGACAATTAGACATGTCGATGTTTTGTTTGACATTTAGTCGAGGAGTTGTCATGACAAATGTTCCAAGTAGATTTAGGTCTGCGTTTGAAACCAACCCACATAATTGTAGTTTTATTTGATACGTGAAAGATCATACATGAAGTCTATAAAGAAGAGAAATCGGCCTCCAAGACTAATGAAGCAATGACCGACAAAATTTCTCATTAGACCTTTCATTGTACAAGTATGTAAAGGTGCACAGATGGCCCGAGCTCGAGCTTAGCCCGACCTGGAAAAAGCCCGGCTTGAAAAAAGCCCGGACTAAGCCTGGCCCGGCCCGACATGCCTAGATGGTTCTTATAATTTTCACTGAAGCATGGTCCGGCCCGGGCAAAGCCAAAAAGCCCGGGCTTTTGAAAAGCCCGAAGTCCCAGACTTTTTACACAAAAGCCCGGTCTTTTCTAAAAGAAAGCCTATATTATGTGTTAATTTTATATACTAATATATAACAAAAAAATTACTTAAAACAATGTATGACGAAGATGAAGAGTATTAAACAAACAAGTACTAAATGATGATGAGTGTGTTTTTTTTATAATTAATGTGTTTTTTATATTGAATCGAATGTTTTAACTTTGTTGCTAGAGAGCTTTTATTATACAATTAATGTGCTTTTTTATAATATGTAACTTTGTTTTATTAGTTTTGCTAAACTCTGCCAATCGGGCAGAGGTTAAAGTGTATTTAATACACACAAATTTTTCTAATTAATAAGAAAATGCATTGAATACACATTAAATGAACTATAAATTACTATATTTGAATGAGTATTTAATGCATTTTCAGGTTAATTATGAAAGTTTTAATGCATTTTCTGGTTAATTAGGAAAGTTTGTGTGTATTAAATACAATTTAACCTCTTTCCGGTGGGCAGAGTTTAGCAAAACCCATAGGGTTTTAGCCGTACAATAGCAACGTACTTTCGATTTTGTTCCATCTTGGTACGTGAACTTTTATTTGTTCCACTCAATGTAACGAACTTTCATGTTTTGTGTTACTTTGCACCAACTTGGATAGGCAACCGGATAAAAAGTTTGATTACCGACTAATAGTCTACGTGGAAATTGTTTAACACAAAAAATATAAAAGAAATTTATAAACCATATAAAAACACACACTCGACATTTCCTCCAATTTAATCTCACAAACCCTAACCCTAGTTTTCACATGATTTAACCATTAAACTCTAATTGAACAATCACAATGCGTTTAACAGTCAATTTTCATCACGATGGTAACTTTGTCCCATCACCTCTCATGTATCAAGAAGGAGACGAATCCACAATTCGTGATATTGAATTTGAAGGGATGACAGTTGCTAGGTTGTCTTAGGATGCTTCAAGGAAACATGTATGTTTCCCGTTAAAGGTATTTTTCTTTCTTGTCCTGGTAAAGAACTTAGTAACGGAGTAATTAGATTAAGGAATGATTTAGACCTAGCCAACTGTATTGCCATAGGCTATAAGAATGGAAAGGTAATTGATGTGTTTCTTGAACACCATGGGTACGATTTAAGTCATTGGATCCAGACTGACACAGACAACAATGATGATGAAAATTCTGATGTTGAGATGGAGGACATAACAGGCTATGCGGCTAGTGATTTTGTAGGGGAAGATGATGTAGTTATACCCAATAGGTCCATTAATGATCCTTTTTTGAACAAACTCTGCAATGGAAGTTATATAAATGATTTTAGTGATAAGCCTGATGTCGGTGAATCTAGTCAACCTTGTGGTAAGGAGTTAGAAATTGATAGTGATGATGAAGATGTAGACAAGCAGTTCAAACTACTTGATGGGGTGATTTATCCTGAATTTGACCCTAAACTTCCATGGAATGAAATGAAACCAACTGTGGGTTTGAGGTTTGAACACCCAGAGCAGCTTAAAATATGGGGGGGATGGGGGGGGGGGGGGGGGGGAAAAACTTAAAGACTGCCTGACCAATTATGGTGTGGCTAATGGATACCAGCTTTGGTATAGGAGAAATGATTATAGAAGTTTGTTTGTTTTGTATGGTAGAGATCCCGTAGAGGGTAGAAGCAGTGGCAAAAAAAGTAAGAAAGGGAAAGATGAGGATGAGTTACCTAAGAAAGATAAGGGTTTGCTGTTGAGATCACCTAAGAAAGGTAAAAAGGGTGCCTACATCAGATCACCATCTAAGAAAGGTGTGCAGGGTCAGTCATCTGCTGATAAGGGAACAAAGAAGGGTACAAAAAAGGTTGTGAGTGGTTGCACATTTAGGCTATGGGCTTCTTGGACGCAAGATGGAAGCTGTTTTCAAATCAAGACCTTGATCCCAGAACACACTTGCTCAAGGAACTTTGAGTTAGGGTCATTAGTCACTTTTAAATGGATTGCCAAACAATTTGCATTTAAAATTATTCAGGATCCAACCATTACCTATAGGTGTATTCAAGAGCAAATTAAAAAGAAGTATTTGATCAATGTTAGTGTGGGGCAGTGTAAAAGAGCAAAGCAAAGGGCCTTGTTTGATCATGAAGGTGGGCTGATAGAGCATTATAGTCGATTATGGGATTATAAGAAGCAACTTCTTGATACGAATCCTGGTTCATCAGTCCATCTTCATGTAGAAGAGAAAGATCATGGTAAAATCCACTTCAAAAGGATTTATATCTGTTTTAAGGCAATGATAGAAGGCTGGAATGCAGGGTGTAGGAAAGTGATAGGGTTGGATGGATGCTTTCTGAAAGGCACATGCAGAGGTGAGCTTTTGACAGCTATGGGTAGAGATGGAAACAACCAAATGTTTCCCATAGCTTGGGCTGTGGTCAATGTTGAAAACACTGACAATTGGGAATGGTTTTTGGCCTGTCTTTGTGAGGATCTAAGACTCAACTGTGGTGCATACATGACTATTATTTCAGATGGTCACAAGGTAAAATTTCATGACTGTTATTTCAGATTAGTTAAATGTATGTATTGTATAATTAGTATAGCTTTTATTGATTTGTATCCAATGTTCCTTTTGTAACCAGGGATTGATGGAGGCAGTCAAAAACTTGTTGCCATATGCAGAGCATAGGCAATGTGCAAGGCACATATATGCCAATTTTAAGAAGAAGTGGAATGGGCTGCACTTCAAAAGCTTGTTTTGGGGAGCTGCAACATCAACTGTTCAACATAACTTCTACACGAAGATGAACCTAATTGGCAACATTGATCCTGAGGCAAAACAATGGTTGGTAGATAGGAACCCAAACAGCTGGTGTAGAGCTTTCTTTAAAATGGACAGAGGTTGTGCAGCTTATGAAAATGGTATTTCTGAATCTTATCACAATTCCATTAGAATTGCTAGAGGTAAGCCTTTAATTACAATGTTAGAGGAAATAAGAGTTTACTTGATGCAAAGGCTTTATAGTATGCATAACTTAGCCACTAACCTTGTAGACAGCATTACACCATCCATTAGGAAAGAAATAGAGCGTTTGAAACATTCCCAAAGATACTGGACAGTGTATCCCTGTGGTGATAATGTATTTGAAGTTAGGAACGGAGATGACTCATATGGTGTTAACATAGAGAATAGAACATGTGCATGCAAATGGTGGGATTTGAGTGGTGTGCCATGTGTGCATGCTGTGGCTGCCTTTTCTTTCCTAAAAAATGATCCAATCTTAGGTGTTAGTGCCTGGTACTCAAAAAAGATGTGGCAAAATGCTTATAGTTATTTCATTAAGCCAGTGGGTGGTTCATCTATGTAGCCCTAAACTCCAGAAGAGCCTCCTTTGCCACCGGTCCTTAGAAAGATGCCAGGTAGGCATAGGAAGCTAAGAATCAAACATGTCATAGAAAGGGATAATGTAATTACCAGAAGTGGTAGAATGATGACTTGGCAAAACTGCTGGGAAAAGGGTCATAACAAAAAAAGTTGTAAAAAAGAGAAACAACCTAAACCAACTGTTGAAAAGAGGGCACCTGGAAGAAAGAAAGCTGGGTCTAACTTTGTGTTCCAAGCTGGCCCTAGTGTAGCAGATCCATCTTCTGCAGGCCCTAGTGTAGCAGATTCAACTAGTTTAGGCACTCAGGTATGAATAATACATTCTCTTTGTTATGATGGTTTGAGCACTAAGGTATGAATACTTACTTCTTCTTTTTGCAGGCTGCAACTGTCACAGAAGACCCTATTGTAGCAGATCCAACTGATGACATTCCAACACAACAGAGTAAGACAAGTGATACTGCAAAGATAATTGAGGATGCCATTGTAACTGGGAGGCTGAAAACTGCTGGACTTAAAAGAAGGTGCAAGTCTGAAAGAATTGCAAAAAGAGCAAAAGCATTCTAGTTTGGCAAAGATGGTGCAAGATCTTGTTCTGAGAAGGCATGGATGTGGATGAAGTTCTTGCTGAAAAATGATGTTTGAGTCTGTTTATGCTTTTTAAGACCTTTATTTAGTAGTCAAACTTTGGGTATTGTAATGTACTAAACAATGTCTTGGATTCTGTTAGTATTAGCTGTATTTGGCCACTACAAAACATTGTCTTGGATTGTGGGACTTTATGTCCACAAATTTTCACATGGTTTGCAGTAATGAATCCAAAAATGTTGTGGTCAATTGATTCCCTTTTAATTTCTTTATTGTCTTTGTGTCTGCCATTATGCAGAAATAATTTAGTAACTTTGTGGTCCATATGCAGAAAAGGAATGACAAAATTTGCATACCAATAATCATTTCATTATCACAAAAGGATTACATTTCATACAGGTTTCCTATAAAAACCTACATTACAACATTACATAATCATTTCATACAGGTTCAAAGCTTGAATACAAACATAGAAACAACAATCACACACATGATAACAACAAGTTTCCTATAAAAACCTACATTTGCTTTGCTTTCTTTCAACTCCATTTGCAAGGCCAAAACTTGCTTCTCCAAAGTTGACTTTTGAAAGTCAAACTCCCTTTCCATTTCTCTCATTCTGCATTTATCAGCATTCATCTTTGTTTGATGTAAATTAACCTTTTGCAGCAACTTGAAAACCTCTTGTTTGTAGTACACACTTGGTAACTCAGGATCAACCCAATAAAATGTCTTACACTTTGAACCCTACAAAAATAAAAACAAATGAGAACTTACAGTAGCATTAACACATCCCTATAGTAATTAACTTACATACCCTATAGTAATTAATACATCCCAGAAAACGTCTCATTGGATGATCAATTGTTTTTGCAGTTTGTAGAATAACTGGTTCCTCACATACGCAATGGGTTGGAGGGGAACCACGGTGGTGGCTTCGATTAGATGATGAGGAAGACATTTTGGGTTTTGGGTATGAATTTAGGGTTAGGGTTAGGGTTATTGAATTTGGGTGTAAAAATTGTTTTGGGAAAGTTAGAGTGGTTAGGGTGGGTGGGTTTTAAATATTGTTGAGTGGAAGTCCTACGTGGCATGTTCACGTAGGATGCATAACACTTCTTCCGGTAAAACAAGTTTCGTGGTGCAAAGTAACAAAAAACATGAAAGTTCGTTACATTGAGTGGAACAAAAAAAAGTTCACGTACCAAGATGGAACAAAATTGAAAGTACGTTGCTATTGTACGGCTAAAACCCATTAAAATACAAACTTATTAGACACATCACTGTTCCATCATCACTGTTCCATCATTACGTTGTCGTCCCTCCATCCGCTCGCCGCCGTTCACCGTCGTCCGCCGCTGCCATCGCCGCGGCCGCTGCCATCGCCGTTCATCGTCCCTCCATCCGTTCACCGCCGTTCATCAAGGTATACTATTTTGCCCTAATTTTTGCTTTAATTTTTTGTTCAATATACTAATTTTGCCCTAATTTTGTTTGATTTCATAACTAAAGTTATTGTTATTGTTACTGTGTGTTAGATTAGATTTCCTAATATTGTGACGATTTTGCTGTTAGTTTGTTAGGTTACACTATTACTTTGTGAATTTATGAGTACTTGCTCACTTGCTAGTTAAAAAGGGTAATACATGAGTTCAACAGTAGATATTGTTTCAGTTTGACGGCGAGGCTTTTGATGCGAGTGGTTAGGACCGAGCATCAAGGCTTGTGATGCGTTTAAGCTCGATTCGTGTTAGTAAATTTTTGATTCGTGTTAGGAGGAGATTAGTAATAAGAGTTGAGTCATAGTTAGGATAACTAGTTGATTTTCTAGTGTTTGGTTGCATATGAGATGCATCTCATGGTTGCATTCTTGTTAGTTACGGGTGTTTATTTTAAATTTTGTTTGCTGAATTATGTAATTCACGCTCTTTTATTGCATTGTCAAACTTATATAGTAGTTTTTTTGATTCAAATTAACGGCCAAGAGTAGTAAATTTATATTCAATTTGACATTCAACGTTTAGCAACTTGCAGCTTATAGATCACTCTATGTGTGCTAGGCGAGTAAGCGACTGAGCAATGAGCTGTGAAGTTATTGTATAAATGTCACCAACATGTAACTCTATACAGGGCTCTTAAATTAGTTGGGATAAATAGCAACTGATTTAAATTGTAGAGTAACTGATCCAAAAGTATTTATTCATCTGTCTGAATTTAAGTTGCTTTTTACAATTGAAGATAACTAAAATCTTCTGCAATGGATATACTAAAAACAAGGGATTGTAATCTGTATCGTTAATTTGTTATGGCCACTGCAAATACTTAATCATCAAGACTACACGACAGGCGAGTCAGACCCTTGCCACATGCGAGTCGAGTCAGACTTTTACCACAGGCGAGTTCACTCAGCTATTGGCGAGTATAAGGTTTAAAATGCAATAGACGAGTTTACATGTAAATGAAACAGGGGAGTCAAATGGGTATTTAGCCGAGTCATACATGCATTGCTACGTGTCCAGGCGAGTCTATCATTTTCAGAACCATAGGCGAGTCTAAGTATTAAAACGTCAAGCGAGTCAAAATGTCAATGTGACAGGCAAGTCCAGTTATCAAAATGTAAGGCGAGTCTAGTGTCTATCAGGCGAGTATACTAAATCAATATACAAGAGAGTCTAATTTTGTTTAGATGCTTATGTCTTGGTATCTGTGGATGAGTTAGTTGTAGTTTTCTTATCTGCTTAGGTCCTAGGTTTCTCGGGTGCGTATGTTAGGTCTGGTTAAGCTCAAGTTTGGTAGGAGGGTATAGAAGGGAACCATTGATATTTGCTGCATATCATTTACCCATTCTGAACATGACATTTGTTGGTACATGCATGTGGTTCTGTTGTCATCTTAATTTTTATGATCTTTCTGGTATTTGTTTCTTACTATTCTTTTCAAAGAACCCAGCTTCCTGTATGACTTAAGCACTTACGACTAATTGCAATATGTTGTCTGCTTATATGTTAATGACTTGTGATGATTATTAATTGGGACATGTATAAATGCATTTTGCTACTTTTTGTTAATTTGACATGCTATGCAGGAACAGATAAGGGGTCAAGGGATGGGACAGATGAGGCGGTGGGGAGCAGCACAGGAGTACATAACACATAGATCAAAACGAGTGGCGGTAATTTGTTTTCATCTCCTTCTAAATTACATGATGAATCAAATACTTAACCAATAAATTTTCATCAACACATTTTCATATGAACCATAGGATGCTGTTGAGGCTGCTATGGAGGATAAACATGGACCAGGTCAACATCCACCTAATGACTTTGATTTATAAGAAAAGGCCAAGTTAGTTGGTTTGGGTACACGAGGGGATCCAAGGCTCATGGTGACATCAAGAACATCATGCTCTTCTAGTTCATTGCATGCTCATCACGCAGGATCACAACCTAAGGAATATCTCTAATTTTTGTAGTTTGACCTTTTAGTAGTCTAATAGTCTTAATTTATATGTATTTTACGGGATCAGTTATCTATAACATATATATGGGGCTAACTATGAGTGTGTAAATATGATTTTGTGACTAGGCGCCACCTCAATGATGACATGGCACACACAATGCATTAAATTTCAAAATTTTCTAAAAAACATTGTTCTTGGCTAGGTTTGAACTTGTGACCTATGATTAATATGCAACGACCTTAACCAACTAAGCTAAGCCACTATTTGTGTTCTACTATCCAAAACTATAATGATATACTCCGTAATTAAATTTGATATACTACATATTTTGATTTTTAAAAATATATAAACATATATATTCCCTAATTATATGCATGTTAATCAAAATCTATAAAAAAATATATAAACATATACGTAACATATAACTGAAAACCCTAAAACACAAAGTTTTACTTCTTTATTATAATTTTTTCTCTGTCAAAAGTAATGGTAGTTGGGCGATCGTTTACTTATTTGCCGCAGATTGCTACTGATCTTGTGTTAACCCAAACGCATGGTAATTAGAAGCTTATTATATCTATATGAATGTCTTTGTATTGTTATTAGTGGAAAAAGAAACTATTTTATTTTTACTAAGTTTGTTTGTTTTCAAATTTGTCACAGGTGGATGATGACGGTTGTGACTGATTTTTGCGTACGTGAGGTCTTATTTGTGGTATGGAAGTTCGTCTCATTTGCAACCTAAGTTGTTCATTTGAAATCCAATCATTGTTCTTAGGTCATATATCATAGAACATTAAAACCCTAAAGGTATATAATAGTCACAGCTATATATGTAGTACATATAGCATGATATATTAGTGGAACTCCCGAACATGTTTGCGGGTTTTTGAAAATGATATTAATCCATTACAAGACATCTATCATTGTTAAATTGTTTATGCTTAGTTAGGAAAAGATACTTATGCAACTGTTTCTAAAGTAATACATACATACTTATGAATGTATTTTAGTTTTGATGATAATCATCGAATAGTTGTTAAATCCTTAAATTGATTCATGTCATTCTATCACATATGAATTTTGTAACAATTTAATGATGTCATGTTCAATAAGATTCTTTACATCTTTCTTTGATAATATGTTTATGTTTATTAATGAGGCAGGTATCAACATTCGGTTACATTAGATCCTGGTATGATTTTGATTACATCCATGTTTTATTACGGTGTTACTTCTGAATTTATTTTAGTTTAAATGGGTTCCTTAGGCTTCCTTAGGCAACATTTACTATTTCAATCACACATAATATGATCCAGGTAAATTCAGCGTTGTGGTTATGAGAATCATCGATCTAACTATTTTTATAACCTGTATATAGCCAGTTGTGCACAGTCTTGTGGCGCATAATGTTTTCCCTTTTTCAAAGTTATATTTGATCATTTTGTTGTTGTATCTTTCAGAACATTTTTGAAATAAATTATGTTTAGTTGACATAACATGTGATATGTGTATGCTATTATGTTGTAGGAAATAGTTAAGGAACACAATTTTTTATAACATATTCACCATATATTTGGAATATAATTCTAGGCATATGACAGTCTTTTACCAAGTATGCTGATAACCCTCTGCAGAATTATAGCCGAAATAGTAAATGTTGCCTAACTTTGAATTTCCCTAAATCGTATTATGTGTGATCGAAAGAAACCTTGGACAAGAAAATAAGCGATGCAATTGATAATCAAAGAGATTTTACCGTACAAGTCATCAATTACACTAGGACTGTTATATACACATAATTATTAATGAGTACCATGAGTATCATCAAATTTCAAAGAAACATATGTTTATTTATTCATGGCTGAATTTTCTTTATTGGAAAAGCGTTGCAGGTGGGGGACTGTTGTAGAAGATGATGGAGAGTCCTGTGCTGATCTTGCTACGTTGGTGCCGAAAATCCAACCTTTTTATCGCGCACATCTGGTACAGTCGATTAGCTTACTATATTTGATATATTTTTGGTTATTTGTAATTGTTACTATTAGTAGCTTAATGACGACGACTGGTGGCAATGGCTTAAATTTGCAGGGAAGGGAGCTGTACAGTTTCCACTTAGACTAATAAAATCATCACATTGTGGCTTGCAGGGTAAACGTAACTCGGTTATAGTGGCTATAGAAGGCTTGATGAACTGTACATATTTAGCCCTGGCTCAAGACATAAGATAAGCATGTTAAAGCATAAACAAACCTATAAAGAACAGGTACATATCTACGCCTTTCCAAATTTACATAAACTTAGATGTTCACCATAATTTAGTGTTAGACCAAATTGGACTTGGCGATCTAAACAACGAATTCTGTTTGTTTATCTCGAATGCTGTGGTTGCTTCTCTGCAAGGACATTTGGTTTGAGTTATTCATTTAGAAACAATTGATTCTCTTATCGGTATTTCTCTTAATTTCTTCTTCGTTCTACCCCTTATAAGTTCGGGTGTATCTTTACCTCTGCTTGCCTACTTAATTGGATTATGCACGCTCTTTTCACATACCTTCACATTGACCGTGCACCGCATCATTTGATATTTCTTCCTATATAATTGTTGATAATTACAACAAATTAAAAGTTAACGAAATCTTCCTATTTGCATTTCCAGGCAAGGGGCTCCAAAGAAAAGAGAGGGCACACTAGATGGAACAAAAGGGCGAACATGGTTCAGATTTGAAGAGTCATTTAAACAAAATCCGTACCTTGAATTCATACGCACATTCTACATCATGTAAATGAGTGCTAGAAGAGTTAGGTAAGAAATAACTCCTAATCGATAGCATTATTTTTGTAAGGATTTGTATATGTGGTTTTAGTTTTACTTTGTTTTCAGTTTGTTGAATTCAGTAATTTTTTGCAAATGTTGAATTCAGTTTCTATGGGGTTGACAGCCTTTTGGTATGCGGACCATTTACTAGGTGTTTCGGTCTGTGATGGTGATTTGCCACTAATAAATGCTGTGGAGTCCTGTCAAAGCAGACAGAAGGTAAATTTCAATCTGAAAACAAGTAAAGATGTTGTGAACGCTGATGTTCCTGTGATTTTTTTGTGCGTTTTACTGGGATTTTATGACTGTATTTTTTTTTCAGAATGAAAGAGTTTGTTATGGAATGAAACACAACTTCACTGGATACTCTAGGAGATTGACAAGTATAAAGAGCATATGAAAACCGCAGAATCTACAAAAGGCCAAGCACTTGTAGAGCTTAAAAAGGCCAATAACCTTTGAAGGAGCTAACCAACAAGCTTCAGGCTGTGAGCAGATTGAGACCAGCATCCATCGAGTCTTCAGAGGCTGCAAATACTCGAGTTAATCAACTGGGGCAGCTAAAATCCACCACAACTAACCAAGAAGCTTGGCAAGAAGCTATTGACAAGGAAAGAAACCAGTATAAAACCGTTTCTGATCAACTTATTTTAGCCAAGCAACAACTTAAATACCGTAAACAGGATTTTGACATTGCTTTGGAAGCAAAGTTGGCTTCTTTTCAAAGGGCTGCAGTAGCCCAAAGTGCAGCAAAACTTAACTGCACAAAAATAGATGTACTCGCCAAGGAATTTGACGAAATGAGTCAAACCCTTGAGCGAGTCAAACTTGCTTCTGCCAAAGCTGAGGAAGATCATGCCAAGCTTATGGAAGAAAAACAAGCTATCATAGACTAAGAAAAGTGAAAATGAGGATATCGAATTAAGAACAGTGTTTAAGGAATGCAAATTCGAAGGAACGTGTTGAAACAAGGAGCCTTGATGAAACAAGTGAAGTAGTTAATGCATTACGGGACCAGTTGAAAGAGGAACATGATGCAGATATGGATGTTTTAAGGAATGCAAATTTAGAGGTTGAAGAGGCTAAAAAGAGACTTGAAGAAATAAAGAAAGAAGAGACGTCGGTTAGAGATGTGGTGGAGTCATTGAAACAGGAACTTGAGAATGTAAAGAGGGACATTATTGTGTTCAAAGGAGATGACTTAGAAGGTGAAAAATTAAGAACTGAATTAGACCATAACAAACAGCAGGTTCAAGAGGATACTAAAGAAAAACAAAGGCGAAAAATTATGTAAAGGAAATGGAATCAAAGATAGGTGAAATGTCGTTAAAAGCTGAAAAGGCAATAAAGAAAGAAGAGGAAACAAAGAGGAAAGTAGAAACACTTTGGAGGGAAGCTCAACATTCAGAGCTGGCAATGAAAGAAGCAGCAGCAAAGCTGGAGATTCCATAAAGAGAGGTTTAAGAAGGAAAGGAAGCAAAGGAGCTTGCGGATGATCAGATCCGTTCTTTTTCTACCAAAGACGTTGTAGCTGATGATGACATGATGGATAATGATACAAATTTAAATTCTGATTTTGATTCTGATACTCCTGAGCATCAAAATAGCACCATTAAATTGACAACACAGGATTTCGAAGCCTTGAGCAGAAAAGTTGAGGAAGCAACAACTGCGGCTGATACGAAAGTGGCAACAATCATGTATCAGGTGGAAACAATCAAACAAAAAGAGAAAGGAATCATCGAGAACCTGGAGAAAAGCATGCAAGAAAGCAATGTTTTTGTTGTTTGTGTTTTGAACTTATGTAGTGTGCTATCATTGTTCATCTATTCCTGTCTCTTTGAACCTCATTTACGATCGTGGGTTACATCAAATAACCTGGTTTGACCCATTACCAAATGACCATCTTGCTGTCTTTAATAGTTTCTATTAACGAGATTTTCACATTAATATTAATATTACGATTCATTTTTCAGGGATTTCATTACAGAAGTTTGTAGAAATGAGCTTATTCCTAACAGTTGAAGACTCAAGAAACAACTTCAGTAAGACCGAAACAAGTGCTCTTGGTCCTCAACCTTCACAACTTGATCCTGCCATAAAATATAACACCCCTCCAGAAAAAGTTCCTCAGGTTGAACAACAAGACTCAATAGAATTGGAAAATTTACCCTTTTTAAGTGAGGAGGACAAACCATCTGTTGTGAGGAGTTGTGCTCCTATAAGATCCACAACACCTAGAAGGTCAACATATCCTATGCGGTGCATACAAATTGGACGATCAAGATCACGTAGGGTGACTCAACTAACTATTAAAAGCCTCAACTATTTTCCCGTTAGAGAAAAGGCTGCATTTCAGAGAGACGCTGGCAACAACAGTGACGAGGAAGACCATGAGAAACCCTCGAAGAACCATGTACTAAGAATGAGTGTGTAAGATAAAATCAGTCTATTTGTAAGCAATTAGAGAGACCAGAGAGTGGACATTCCTAAGACAAAGATATTGCTAAAAATAACGGGTGGTCCAAACAAAACTGTACTGAGAAGATGGAGGTCAGCAATGGGTGAAAGTCGGGTTTCTTTATCAGCCCCCACAATGTAGCAGTAGAAGCAGAGTCTAATCTTCATTTTATGGAAAGCCATATTCGTGATAGTAATGCCCAGAATATAAAACCACCCTCACCTAAGCCAGAGCCACGAGGTGTGAAGGGTGACACTCTTCAAACTGAAAAAGAAGAAAGTTGTGAAAAGCATCCAGCTTCCATTGAGTCGAATCACCAACAACATGTATTCACAAATATGATGGAAAATAAGAATAAAACGGTTAGAATTCGAAACTCAACTTCTGATGTTGGTAGCAAAAATAAGAAATCTCCAAAAATGAACAAAGAGGTGGAAAGAATGCCGAGTTTTTTACTATTTTTTTTGCCAAGCTTTAAACTCTAAACTAGGTAAGTAGCCTTATGCACAAATTTACGAACACTCTACATGTTTTAGCTTTTTACTGTTAAATACATGTTAATTGAAAGATTATGAGTTTGACTAGGTGAGTAACAAGTATTTGTTTTTGTGCCTCATAAATTGTAACAAGTATCCAAGTATCGGTTTTGTTTTATTTTATACAAAGTGTATTTTTTTCCGTTTTTCGCATTATAAATATTTTATATTCTTCGTAATTACAAGTGTATTTATTTATTTTCCTTTTTCCGCGCGATTATAAATATACTATAGATTCTATTCGTAATTTATATAACTGTTTCAATTTATTAAACCAATAGTTGGTAGGAGACACACAAAGCAAAACAGTTGACATACTGCGAACAACGCGACTACTCATCAAAAACTAACAACGCTGATGATCTAATGCTATTGTTTTTTACACAGATGTGTAGAGGTCGCTCGATAATGCCAATGAAAATAGTATTTAATATCCAACGTGATGTATAGATAGTGGCATAAAATTTGCTTGCGTGACGAGAGAGAACCTCAAAGACGTGGCGCGAGAGAAGTTGAGGAGGGAGCACACGAGGGATAGACAAGTGGACATATCAAAGAAAACGAGCAAGTGCGTCCTCATTTACTGCACATCAATAACAGTTAATGAATTCGTACTTCGCAATATTTTTTAAAGAGGAATAAATGTCATTCTATACAAATGCGCGCATTCCATCGGTTTCGTTCTAATTGATATTTCTTATTAACATTTCAAAAAGTCATGATGTAATAAAAATATTTTTACACTAAACAATCACATTTATTTTGATATGAATCGCAAATTTGAAATGATAGTCATGTGTATGGATTTTTCACATTTAAATGGCGACATGGACCCATGGCCCGAAAGGTGCACTCATTTAGGCTGAGGAAAGATATCCTTTAGTTTTCACGCTAATACAAGATTTTGATTTGGGCTATTAATGGTTATTACAGGTAGAAACTCGATAATTAATACTATCGATTATTAATAAACTCTCTATAAGAATAATATTTTTTGCCGTCCCAACTCGGGGATAGGTGCTAAAATTAATAATTCGCTAAGAATTAGAAAGATAATACATTTTTGCGAATGAATTTCTTTAGACCCCATATACAAAAATAGTAATTAAATAATTCCCTTATTATAAAGCCGATATTACTAATGATATATAGTGAAGGATTCTTGAAAAATGTCTCACTCGTCACTTTAGATGTTTTTTGTTTGAAAATCAATTTAACCCCTTGAATCTCGTCTCTAATCTGTCCTTAGCATGGTAAGAACACTTCGGTGTTCGTTTTCCTCATAGACTCAACAAGAAATTTTTCCTAAGCATGCGTAAGAACTTCCTTGAAAGTAATTTACGTGTAAACTAAGTATTCTACGATATAAATTACTTAAAATATTAACTTAATATATAAATTAATAAATTATATAATTGTATAATCGTATAATTAATAACATCTTTAATTACAAAATTTTGGTGGTCCTAAAGTGTATTATTTATAGCAGTTACTACAGTATTATTCATGGTGTTCAAGAGCATGTTACGACATTAATGGAGCCACTTATATATGATTATTAGACCTTCTTAATGTTTCATTATGGAGCTTGACAAAGAAACGGGACGCACACAAGCCTTTCAAAGAATGCTGCCTTTACTCATCGAAAACAGAGCTTCTAGCAAAATCACGAAGCTAAGGAGACATATTGATCCGGAAGGTGATAAAACAATAGCTCTTAAACATATTATACCATAATAGTTTTGTAAAAAATTCTCAATGCGCAACTTTCTTATTCTTAACTTGTTTTAAATGGGACACAAGTGCTTGAAGGGTATGCCTGACCCGATTATGAAATTATCTGCATGAGTCGCTATTGCCAAAGTCCTTAATTTCATGAACCGTTAGTCACCTTGTAGGGGTGAACGCTAGTACATTTAATAGATCTATTGGGTTTGACAACCCTGTCCGGGGGTATGATACGAATTCTTTCAAGCACCCTACCTATCAACGGACAATTTGTATTGAGAATCCTAGGTATAAGGCAATAATACCTACTTCAGGGGCAAACAAGAATGCATATGAGATGCATTACCGTCAAGGTTTCGGTGTCATGAGCTCAATGCGGTAATGTTGAATGATACTTTGAAATATTATCGCTGGCTGATCTTAAACCTTGTGGTCCACTACTAAACATTACTTGATTTATTGAATCACTACTTGGATTTTGGATATAATACTTTAAAATGTTGTAACGCTACTTTTCTTACTCAAATATTACTTGAACTATTTCAATACTGCTTTTACTTAACCTATGAATTCACCAACATTATTGTAGACGTTTTGCATGTATTTTCTCAGGTTATTATTTTGCTAGCGGAGCATTGGGAGCATTTGGATGCGCGGATATCAATACTTTAAAGACTTGGTTTCCTTCACATTCGATAATCATTTATCTTTAAATATACATTTAAGTCATGTTTAAACTCTTATAACTTTTGTTCAAAGATAATTATAGGACCTGTCTAACTCTGATATAATCGAATGTGACATTTTATTAAACGTCTCTTTTGATGTCATTTTCTGTAACTTGTATGTATGAACTATGAAGTAGCACCCCATAGTGGTATTCCGCTGCGTTGTTGTAATTTTTGGGGATGTTACACCTGATACCCGTAACTAGTCTATTACAACATATATTAAATAAAGACCGAAGCTTCCTCGTTGAGTTACCGAGCTTCCTTGTGCGACTCAATATTTTAAGGCTAACTAATAAGCATAAAAGATCTTGATTGATGACTAGGGTATGTAAATGAATGTGTAATAGTGTATGTGTATTTTTAGAGAGAGAAAATACCTAAACTTGCCTTTTGATTAATTGATATTGATACAATTAACCTTGACTACTTGAAATGAAAAATAAACTATCTCCTCCTATTTGTAGACCCATGGGAAGAGGTCTTTCCTAACTTAACACTTTTAGTCCCTATACTTTTACAAGTACATTAAAGTAGTTTATTTCTTTATTTCTAACATTCTCCCCCTAAATGATCTACTTTGGAACTATCCTTATTGTGTTTTTGATGACGACTTCTTCCTTATGCTTGATCACTTTATTCTGAAGTAGTTCGTCATTTTCTTTTCCTTTAAAGCTCGAAAATGCTGAAAATTCTTTATGAAAGCTGAGGATGACCTTGTAGCATATCTCTCCCGATATAATTTTCTCCCCTATATGACATGATAGATTTCTTTATCTCTGAAGGTATCAACTCTACTATCGAACTCAAAATCAGCATTCTCAAAAGCTAAGTTGATCTTCTTTTGCAACTTGATTCTTTAAATGCTTGTATGAAATCTTTATCTTTGAACTTGATCTTGATGTAGATTTCAATCGCATAATGTTGCTGATGAAACATTTTGAATGATGATATTGATTGAGTATTGCTTTGTAGAAGACTTAAACACTTATCTTTATCCTTGAATCTTTATATTCTTTTAGCTCCCCCTCAATCACATATCCATCTCTTGAATATTGAAATAGTGATCTTGATTGTTGAAGACAATGTCGATATTCTTGAGAAGTATTTCCATGTAAAATTCGAACCAGCTATCTTGGTCGAACTTTGAAGTTAATGAAACACTACAGCTTATTCAAAACACTTGATGAAGTAACCTCAATCGCGAATACGAATCTTATCTTCTTAATCAAACTACTTTTACCAAAGAAAAGAAAATAACAAAATATCTCTCATTATGTTTTTGCTTTCTCTCTTTTCTTTTAATCCTCACCAACAATATATACATTTTCTCATTTTATTTTTTCTTTCTGTCATTTCTTTTAATCCTCACCAATCATAAAGATAGAACATATCTTCTTGATCAAACTACTTATACAATGATGATTTCTTTAATTCAATTTCTTTGCTAATTTTTTGATTTGTCCCATATATTCTTGCTTATATCTTCTCCCCTTTCATATACTATGATTGACCTTACATTTTCTCCCTAAATATACGTATATCTTTTTCTTCCTCATACTTAGCCAAAACTAAGCTTATATTTTCTCCCCCTCATGATGATTATGATTCATCGTGAGCATCATGATCATATAAGCTTCTAAAATAAGCTCCGGGTGAAGATTATCCTTTGAAGTCCATGAAATTGAAATCGAAATCATTTCTTTTCTCTTTTACAATCAAACATTCTCCCCTTTATAAACAAACATACTCCCCTAAAATAACCCATAAGCTCCCTCAAACCAACAAACTTGATTTATATCATTCCTGTGAAGGTTGAAAAGGTTAACTTTTTGTCCGTTAAAAGATCAGTGAAGATGCCATGCTTGTGAAAGGTAGATATGTTGTTGTTGTATGTTATAGAAGATGAAATGAAGAATTATCAGAGTGAGAACCATCTTCCACATTAACTATAAAGTTCATACATCACAAGATCATGCTTTGAAACTTCTCGATGAAATATTTGAAAAAAATGATCAAATCAATATCTCGATGATAAGGATGCGGAAATATGATCATAAAATCTAAATAAGCATTGATCTCGTGAACTTAGTGTTGTGTTACCCTGGGAAACACATAACCACTAGATCACATAGATTACTAGTTAACACGTATTTGAATCATTAAACAATCATTTTCAAATAGTGACCTACGTTCAGCGTTGGCATGATGTTAGCACTGGTAGGATTTCCATTCAATCATTGTGAATACTAATTTATAGTATCACTCCAGAATGTTCCGGCAATGTCACATAGACATGCAATGTCACAAAGACATATATCATTGTACCTTTTGTATCATTG
Organism: Tanacetum coccineum; assembly: GCA_026074375.1. Lineage (NCBI taxonomy): Eukaryota > Viridiplantae > Streptophyta > Magnoliopsida > Asterales > Asteraceae > Tanacetum > Tanacetum coccineum. The sequence goes on along the minus strand of BQNB010083685.1, from coordinate 4,191 downwards.
ATGTTTAATACAAACGTACTTTTGTGTCCTAAAGATATTTCATTGAATATCAAATTGGCTCTAGACTCTTGTGCACTTTTAGTAAGCAAGGACTGGAGCAGAATGTCCTTTATTCAATACCAACATTCTCGGAATGAGAAGTCGATAGATTATGCGTTTAATCTCCGTGAGAATGAAACAAATACTTTTTGAGAAGTATTTGAGTGGCTAGGAGGGGTTGTGCATTTGCATCACTGGGTCCATGATGTCTACTTCAATACCAGAAATCAACGAATGAAATCCGATAGCATATGAGTTGACCCGGTTTCTATCCTAGTGTAGGAGAAACACCCTTCATCTTTTCTTATAAGCCTCTCACTTTTCAACTCCAACCTTTTCATTTTGCTTATCATTTGATTCTTCTTCATCATATTCTTGTCACTTTTGACAACTTTATCATTTTCGTTCATTTGTTTTCATTCAAAGCTTTATCACTTAAGTCCTTTTGGCATTCGAAACATGTTGATTTACACCTCAAACTCCATCACCTAGACCTAACTTTCCTAAATTGGAAGGAAGACTCCGGGGTAGATCAATTCCGGTTCTAGAAGATCATAGGAGTATTTTAAGAGTAACTAAATCACACCGTGCAACTTAATTAACATACGCCAAGATAATTCCTTTAGAAAGAATGTCCGTGAAAACCATGATGAAAATCTAAAATCGTATCATGAGATTTTGATAATATCAAGAAAATGTAGAACAATCACTCTGTCTGTTTTTGTATGCGGTGGCATTTCTTTTCTTGCATACTTTTCTCTTTTTATTTTCATGTGCTGTTCTTGCTTTTGAAGCACACGACATATACTTTCATTTTTCAAGTATACAATTTCTCAATTCTCTCTTTCTATTTTTCTCTACAAATCTCTTTTTCTGTTTTTCATCATTCTTAAAAACATCATATGAAGAAGAAAATTTTGATCTTTGAAAGTTTTCAATCATTGTAAAGACACTCCCCCTTAACATATGCCGAGAAACATTTTTAACATGAAGCTAAAAACGTAAAAATACGAATATGTTAAGATGAAATGTAAACAATTTACCATTTCGTTAACTTTCTGAAAACTTTTTCAACAAAACATACAGACACTCCCCCTCGAAAAATATCGTGTCTTCGATAAAACCTTTATGAGGGAGTTTCTCTTTGCACTTCTGAGTTTTTATTTCTTTAGACACTTTTCAAACAAAAATTACATCGATTTGAAGACCTTTTAAAATTGATTTTATCGATTAAAGTACCACATTTTTTAAAATCCGAATCGATTGTAACTCATCAACTTAAGATCATTGACTTTTAAAACAACTTGATTTTATCTTTTAAGTACCACATAAAGATTTTGAAAAGTATGTATCAATGACTCAAGTCAAAAAAGACTTCTCTTCTTTTTCAAAGATAGATGCACTGAAGCGTACACATTCTTTTCTTTAAAGTTCGGGTTTCGTACTGAATTATACGAAAGCCATTATATAAACAAAAAAAAAATCTTTTTTTATTTTCTATAAAATTTGGTATAAAAGAAAATCTTTTTGACTTTTCTGAAATTTTATATAAAAAACTTTTTGTATTTTCAAAATTTTTTTTATAAAAGAAAATCTTTTTGTATTTTCTAAAATTTATATAAAAGAAAATCTTTTTGTCTTTTCTAAAATTTATTAACAAAAAACATTTCATGGTAAAGAATTTATGTCTCACGACTCATCATGCCCAACTTCTCAACTAAAAATTTAAATCGAGCTTCAGGCAGAGATTTCGTGAATAAATCCGCAAGTTGATATTCAGTACCAACGAAATATAACTCTATTGTTCCTTTTTTAACATGATCCTTTATAAAATGATACCTCACATCAATGTGTTTTGTTCGAGTGTGTTGTACCGGATTGCACGAGATTGCAATAGCACTCTTTGAATCACAGTAAATCGGTACTTTGTCGTAGAAGAAGTCATACTCAGTCAATTGAGTACGCATCCACAAAACTTGAGCACAGCAGCCCGAAACAGCAACATATTCAGATTCAACTGTAGAAATAGACACGCAGTTCTGCGTCTTATACGACCAACACGCAGTTCTGCTCCAATATCCCCTTTTGCCTTGAGCTTTCCAACATCATCATAATCATTGAGAAGATAACATCCGCAGCCTAACACATGAAAGAACTTGATGGTTGGTTTTCTCTTGTTAATGAGCTCATAAGGAGTTTTATCGAAACGTTTATGAATAAGCGAACGATTCTGTGTAAACCAAGTTGTTGCGATGGCTTCAGCCCAAAGAAACAATGGTAAGTTTGCAAATGTAAGCATAGTTCTTGCAGCTTCGACTAAGGTTCGATTCCTCCTTTCCACGACACTATTTTGTTATGGCGTTCTTGCAGTAGAAAATTGTTGAGTAATTCTAACCTCGTCAAAGAATTTAGCAAGAGTTTTGTTCGTAAACTCAGTACCATTATGAGTTCGAATACGTTGAACTTGAAGTTGAAGATTCACTTGGGTTTTCTTGATAAATGAAATGATCATTTCAGAAGCTTCATCTTTTGAATGAAGAAAGAATACCCATGTGTACCGTGAATAATCATCGACAACAACTAACATATCGCTTTCCGTTAATACTTTCGACGCGCATCGGACCACACAAATCCATATGAAGGAGATAAAGTGGCTTATTTTAAATAAAAGGTATTTTGGACTTGTGATGTTTCTGATGAGTCTTCCCTTGTTCACAAGCGGAACATAAAAGATCTTTCTCGAATTTTATCTTAGGAAGACCTCTCGAACAAGATTGCTTTTCACAAGATTATTGATTGTGGAAAAATTTAGATGAGAAAGACGTTGATGCCACAACCAAGATTGCGAAGAAGAAGCCTTTGCTAGGAGACAAGCCGAAGAATTTGATGCGATTTTGTTAAGAGCAATAGTATAGAAATTCGACGAACGATCACCGGTAAGCAAATCTACACCATCTTCGGTTCGAACAAAACATGAAGACTTTCGAAAGGCGACTTCAAGACCCTTGTCACAAAATTGTCCAACACTAAATAAGTTATGTCTAAAACCTTCGACATAGTAAACTTTCTTGATCGTCATTGATCCAATAACAACATCTCCATAGCCAACAATCACCGCAAAATCATTATTGCCAAAGCGATCCGTTCCAAGAAACTTTTACACAAAGTTTGTCAAAAGAGCACGATTACCCGTCATATGCTTTGAACATCCCGAATTGAAGATTCAAAGACAAATCTAGATAATCTGCAATAAATAAAACACCAAAGACATTCAACAAACTTTAGGTACCCATATGAAAATGGGTCCCGGTGAGTTAGGTGTCTTAGAAATTTTATCTATTTGATGCTTGACTTTGGGAATCCATTTAGCTATGGGGTCAGCTAACGGTTGCATTTTAGGAAGCCACCTAAACACAGTTCTAGGTAAAGATTTATTCGAATTACTCTTAGTACGCACATCCAAAGAATCACGAGGCTTTTTCCTAAAAGGCATCTTGCTAACTTGAGATTTTCTAATACTTACATCATCAAAAACAAACAAATCATTCACATCACAAGAAGCATACAATCTAGAATTACAAGAAACATTCATAGCATCATTACAAGCATAAGCACTTCTAGTGTCTACATGATGAGAATTATTACATGACAACAAGTCTTTGCGAGAATATCGCTTAACATCTTTGTTCAATTTTGAATGACTAACAGAAGACAAATCAACATTAGAAGTATTAGACGACCCTTTCTTCTTCCAAATAACACCGCTATGCTTAGGTCTTCTAACACTACTTAAAGTGTCTAAATCTAAAAAATGAACAAAATCTCTATTAGCACGCAATACATCATTATTCACTTGTTTGTCATTTTGTTTTGATGATGTTCTCTTATGTCTTTTTCTTTTTGTTTTATTTTCAACATTATTTGAAGCACAAGACGTTTTTGAAACTAAAATTGGTGAAACACTTTGTGACACATTTATTTTAAACATTCCTGGAGCAATCACTTTTGATTTCAAAGACTCAATGATTTCCTAATTTTCTTTTTCTTTTTCCAAAAGACTCACCACTTCATATTCTAAATCAATTATGATCTTTTTTCAAATCACAACTGGAACATACGGTTTGAGTGAACTTGTTTGCTGAAACGGAGAAT
>BQNB010083684.1:0-28967 GCA_026074375.1 Tanacetum coccineum | reverse complement strand
TCCTAGCCTTTACATCATTCCTTTTCAGGATTCTCTCTTCTGCAGTAAGTGGACCAGGTATTGTAGAAGTGGATGTACCATCAGCATGTGTAGTGGTCCGAGCTACTGGTATAAAGGAGTTGCCATTCTCAATGATCTCCCAGAGAGCATAATCTTGTAGTTGAATGTATTGCTCTATTCTGAGTCGCCACATCTCATAATCTCCTTGCTTGAGAAGTGGAAGTTTTAAATTGTATTGTTTTGTGCAGATACTAGATCCATCTCTTTGTTGTGAATGAGAGTTCTTCTAGATTTGTTACTTCTTGATAAAGGTTTCAGAACACAAGCTCTGATACCACTTGTTGATCCCTTTTATAACAGATCGTTTGTTAGCTTGTTGAAGCTTTTAGTCACCTTAGATAAATCCAAGACAACTAAGGTTGAAACCTTGACGATTATGTATATATATACTATGCGGAATCTAGTATATATACTCAAGAAGAACAATAAGATTAACACAGAAGATTCTCTCAACTTCAATATATTGCACTAATAACAAAACAACTATATGTTTTGTATACACTAATGTACTTTGTGTTGTGTTCGATTGTCTATATTCTAACTATGCCGTAGGGTTCCTTTTATACACTAAGGAAAACCCTAATAGGCTTACAAAACGCGTTAAGAGATAATGCATATCTATTCCTAATTTATCTCATGCATATCTCATAAGCAGTACTAATATAATACACTAGCAGTACTAATACTAACTAACAGTACTAACTATTACTGGCAGTACTAACATTGTACTGGCAGTACTAACTACAAAGCTAGCAGTACTAAAGACTTAGACTTATTTCTTCAATCTTCATTAACAGCATTAAGTCTTCACTAGCAGTATTAATCTTGAGCCAGCAGTATTAACTTGTAGAAGCTTCAGAATCCCAACACTTATTTGTGACTATAAGTGCTTATTAGGTGTAGGTGTTAATCTGTTTTAGCTTATTTTGTTTTTACCTTTGCTTATTGTGTTCAAAAATCCAAACAGTTTAGCCTTTTAGCCATTTAGCTTAAAAACCAATTCTGTCATTTTTTATAAGCTTATTTCTAGCTTATTTTTGAGTTTTAGCAAAAATTCTTTTTTTAATGTTTGTTAGTTTTGCTTATATTTTAGCTTTTTAAAAAGAAAACCAAAAAAAATGTTTTATAAAAAAGAGAGGTCACCGAGGTCGAACCTGTGACCTCCCCCTTATACTAGCCAACACCTTAACAACACACTCCACTACCACTCGCCTGTAACATCCGAGAATTTTCGAAATTTTTGAATGACGATTTCAATCGTTGACTTTTAGGGTCTGGCTTGACTTATAAGAACGACCATCTAAAGCACGTTTTCACGACTCGGACTCTAAAGCAATTTGCTGTGGAATGATATTCCTGACAACTCTTTAGTTTTGACCGAGACCCGAAAACAGTCAGAAGGTGACTGAAATGTCCTCGCAACAATTTTGAACACAACGCGTACCGACCCAAAATAATTAAATTTGTATTTAATTATCATAAGTTATTAAATAAAAATATTTAATAAATTAATTATCTTGTTAATCGAAAAAGTATGTTAAAAACGCAATTATTAAAGTTAAAATTCATTTTACGGATAAAGATTATCGGAAAAATATATAAATAAATAATAAACGTTTTAAATAAATTTTATAAAACGTTTACGAAAAGTAGTCGAGTGAATACTCATTTTTATCAAAAAAATGATTCGGAAAACAATGGCGAAAGTTTCGAGTTTTGAATCGTCCGTTAAGTCATTCAAACGAGTCCCGAACCAGTAGTTATAAAAACTGTATTAAAAAGTTACACTTTTAACCCTGGACTATTTCAACTTGTCACTTTAGTTTTATATATATATATATAAAATCTTATATTTTTCTTTCATTTCCATCTCTTACACACAACAATGCAAAGTGTAACCATGAAGTCCCAAGGGCGCTAGTGGTAGCGGGTGTTGTGTTTAAAACGTGTGTGTGTTGAGGGTGAGGTCGCAGGTTCGAGTCCTGGACTTTACCTTTTTGAAAAAAAAAATTATATTTTTTCAAAAACAACTAAACCTTAAGCTAAAATAAGCACTTTTTAATAAAACAACTTATTACTAAAAACCACAAATAAGCACAGTAATTAGCTAAAAGAAGCAGATTACTACTAAACTATTTTTTTTGGCATTTATGAATGAAATGGCTTATTTGCAGCCCTGTTTAAGCTAAACAAATAAAACTTTGAAAAATTAATAAGCTAAAACAGATGAGGTTTGGACTGCTATGAGCTTATTCTATCAATTTCAGACCTAAAAACAACTTATAACTAATCAAGATTTATGAATGAAAATAGATAGAAACTACTATGGTTTGGATTTTTGCTTTTTGAGGACTACTTTGCAGCCTAGATTTTGAGACTTAAAAAAAATCATTAGACAAACTATAAGATGAAAACAGATTAGGGACAAACCACAATAAGCTAATTTCAATAAAGCTATGAATTGGCCTCTTCATGGTCTGCAAACACAGACCCTAAGCTAAAAATCTTCAATTAACTTGACTGATTTATTGTTAAAATGCTTAAAAGAGGAAACCATTGTAAAACAACTCAAGATAGACTTAAAGTGATCCTATTGTAACCAAAATTGAGCATTAAAACCATACTTTAACAAAACTTACTCAAATAAGCAGTTTGGAAAGCATTTAGACTTGCAGACTTGGATTTTGATTATAACAAACTATAAAACTCTACAAGACTTATTTTAAACTAATTACAACTATCATTTAGACTGAAACAAAGCTAATCAAATCTAGTTTGATAACCAAAACAAACTTAGCAGTAGTAACTAAGGTTACTACTGCTTATCCCAAACACCCCTTTAAAAATTTAAAAACCATTTTAAACTTAAAACAGATTATGAAAAGACTTAAAACATGAAAACAGATTAATATCTAAGTGTAATAAGGACATTTAAGCAATACTTAAAGCAGAATGAGCACTACAATAAGCTGAACAAAAATAAGCAGATGATGAGCACTAAAAGGACATATTTTATGAAAACTGATCCAAAAGACATATAAGCTATAACATTATCATAAAAAGCATTTATAGAGACAAAATAAGCAACCATAAGCAATAATAAGCAGTAGGTAAGCAAATGCAAAAAATAAGCTGTAAAGAGAAAATGAGAACTCACTTTTTATTGAATAATCTTGAGGGTAACAATGCTTAGAAAAAGTAAATTCAGTATTAAAAAGACAAATAAGCTGTAAAATAAGCTATCCTACTCTACTCCTAGATAATTCTTCTGTGTGAATTCCATCCCCTATTTATAGGAGAATGGTGTTCTTATCCTTGTGAGGTCAAAACAGCCACCTAAGCCTTTAATTTCTTTCCAAAATTTCTTATGGAAAGCTCTAATTGTTGCCAATCAACATTAAAACTGTATCTTCAATTCTTTTGACTCTGTCCTTATCCCTTGATGCGTTTCTCGTCCAATAAGAGAGTTTGAGAGTGCCAACGTGGCACTGAGGTGTGTCTTGGATTGAGTAGGAGTGTGTTGAAAGCATCGTAGCAATGGGGGGAAAGGATTTACCCTGTTTTGGTTCTTCCCGCCTTTTTGAGATTATTAAATTGTATTTTAAATTTGGGATTAAAAGGGTAACGGGCGTTAGGTGTTTGTTTGGTTAAAGGACTAACTGTGTAAAGAGTTAGGGACTAACTGTGTTGGTCACCAAGGACTAACGGTGTAAAAGGTTTAAAGGGTTTATGGTTTGGGCTTTTGGTTTGTTTTTTTTTTGCCGGTTTAAAATTAAAAGGATTTGAGCTTTTTGTTGTTTACGTTTTTTTTGAATAAATAGCATAATGGGCTGACTTGGCCCATTAACTTGGGTTGGATTGGCCCACTAAGATGCATACGCCTTCGGCTTTGGTTTTCCACGCTCTTTCTAATCTCGTGCTCGGTTTTGTTTGGTTTTGGCCTTGTTTTTGTCTTTTTATGAATATCCATTACCTGCATAGTAAATAACACAAAACAAGCATATATTTGGCATTTTATGTTCGTTTTTGGTCATTTAAGCTCGTTTTAATAAGATAAAGGTATGTGTATTTAAGCACATACCAGTGGGTTATACTTTTACTCGTATGTTTCCATATAATTATCTAGTATTTTTAGTCTTATAAATTTAAAGCTTTTGAAACACATCAGTAATATTAGTGAAAAAGCTTTTGGAGGTTAGGATTGGGTGTCAAGTATCACTCACAATAGACAAGGATGCAGAATTCTGGTGGGATGGGATAGAAATAAGGTAGACATCATGGTGATCCATATGGCTAGTCAGGTCATGTTGTGCCTTATTGAAGTAATTTGTACAAAAGTTAAGTTGTATTGTAGTTTTGTTTATGCTAAGAATACTAAAATGAAGAGGAATGCCTTATAGAAGGATTTGGAATGCTCGAAAGGGATTGTTGCTAACCAGCCATTGGGTTCTTAATTGGTTATTTCATTGCCCACTTTGAATGTCAAGTACACTTTGTTGGGTGGTTCTTCAATGACTTATGATTTGCATGATTTTACGGACTGTGTTTATTCAATAGATGTTAAAGAATATTTGAAGCAACGGCTTTGTTCTATACATGGTTAAAATCACCTAAAACTCCCTAGACAGTTATTATGCACAAAGATTGGGACAGGGGTGATGTGTCGTTTTTAGTATAGGTAATTTTATTATGAGTTTTCTATTTATATTTTTGCGACTTTACCTATTATTGTAACAACCCGAGTTTCATGTCAACGTTTATCCCGAGCTGTGATAATTATTTTTGCTATGTAATTAATTATAGTCGTTTATGCTATATAATGTTTGATGAAAATTTCCATTTATAGGGTAATTTTAAGTCGTGATTGAGTTTCTATTTGTTTTTAGCGACTAAGAAAGTCATAAAAATTTATATTGTTGCTCAGAGAGCGTGATTTTGTTATTTTTGTATTTTACAGCGTTTCCCTAGTTTTTGTAAAAACCATGTTTAAAGGTCGTGTTTTAAGTGATTTAACATTTTATTAAATCATATTATATGTAAAAAAATTTAGTGGGACGGATTTAAAAATATTTACTTAACGTGTGTGTTAACCGTGTTTTGGATGTTATTTTTTTTATCGAAATATATGCTTTGCGTACTAGTTTTTAAAAGGACTTAAGGATGGAGGGACTAAAATTGCCAAAGTGTTTAAACTTGTTTCTATAAATAGAACCTCACACACACACTTATAACTTTTTAATAAAAATCACTCTCTTCCTCCCTCCTTTCTCTTGTTCGAACCGGCCAAACCACCACCACCACTATTCCGGTCAAATCTCCGACATGCATTTAAATCCGTTTACATATTATTAATCCTTGTTTCAAGAGCTACAAATCCCACTATTAAAATCCAACATGCAATAAGATTTGGAGAAGTTAGATTTTTGGTGTGTTCTTGAACTTTTCGTGTATAAAGGGGTGTTTAAAAGAGCTAGATTAGTGTTCTTGAAGATTGATTATGTTGAAAAAGGTTTTGTTTGTTTGGGGTTGGTGTTTGTACGATTTCAAAAGGCAAGGGGGGAACCATAGTTGATTTTTCTTATTAGCATAGTGAGCTTCTAGTTATATTTTTGTGTTGATTAAATTGATTATATTGCGTGTTATATGATTATTTCTATAAGATTCAAGTGCGGAAATTATTGAAAGCGTATTTGGTTATTAACCAAAGTTTGATGGTTTTGGTATGATTAAATAGGATAGTTAAGCGTGTTTTTATAGTCGGATTATGTCAAAAATGTCGTTTTAATAGGTTTTGGGTTGACCAAGTTTGACCAGAAAGTTTGACTTACTCGTAGCGAGTCGAGAAATTTTTGAAAGTTATTTTTGATAATGAAAAGTGATAGTGTTCGCCTTTAGCTATGTTTCGCTAGGTGGATCGTCACGTAACTCTTAATAATGAACGTTTTACGGCCGAGTCAAGTTTGGTTATTTTTGGGGTAAAAAGTCAACTACGAAGTTTGACTTTTGAAAGTCAAACTTGCGTAAACTTTTGAATATAGTCTATAATGAGTAAAGGGTTAGTAATGTTAGTTAATTGATAACGAAATATGAAGTTCGGATTATATTATCCTTACTTTCGGTAACTTTCTAAAAATGGAAACTTTGTGGAAAAGTGTTGTGATATTGTTAGTGCGTCAAAGAGAAATGTTTTGCGTCGCACTTGGAGATTATAGTATATGATTGTATATACGTAATAGTGATATATATATAGATGCAAGTATGCATTATATGAGTTATTATACTTTTAGTCACGTACCGCTATATATGTATTATATAGGTCGCGGTTAAGACGTGAAGCTATTTGCGCTTGTTGATTTGATTGAATTGGATCTTTTGCTTAAGGTGAGTTCATAGCCTCGCATTTAAATCTTTTGATTGTTTTTAAACCCGCGAGGGGGATGCATGTTTGTTTTATAAAATCGAACACATATGATTTTATGGTATGCTGGACCCATTTACGAAATTGTTTCCGCATAAGTAGCTATTGTCAAAGTCCCTTATTTCATGAACAGTTAATTTCCTTGTGAGGTGAATGCTAATGCATTAAATAGATCTATTGGGTTTGACAACCCTATCCGGGGTCTGAATCCTTGTGACCACCCTGTCAACGGACATTTTGTATTTAGAAATTAGTAGGTATATGACAATAATACCTTGTTTTGGGATACCTTTAACATATGAAATGCAATATGTCTTGTTAACGTTCGGTGTCATGAGCTTATTGCGTGAAAGAAAAGAAGTTGCTATACATTGCATTTGTTGCTTTGTTTTCCTGAGAACTAATTATGTGTTCAAAGGTTTTTACTCATTGATTATTTTAAACTCTATGAATTTCACTCAACTTTGTTGTTGACGTTTTAAACATGTTTTATCCCAGGTAACCAAGGTTGAAGGCAATGATGATGTGGCGGTGTCGTGCGTGTGGTGGATTTTATGGAAAGAATACTTGTGTGTTCCGGTCTTTCAAAAACAATGTCTTATGTTGTGTTTAAAAACAATGTCTTTTATTTGAAAACATTTGCTTTTCAATATTGTAATAGACGGTGGTTACGATTCTGTGGGACCTAAACACATTTTAACTCTAAATAATTATGGAACACATGTTTGGTAAAACCTCTTATTTGGGTCGTTTTCTATTATCGTGGTGAAGGATGCTATTTAGTAACACCAAATTGCTAATTTCCGTTGCGCAATCCGATGCCCCTCGGGACGGGTGTTACAATTCATATTTCCCATAAGACTGGAGGGACAGGTTAACGAAAATGCGTTAGCAGATACTGGGTCGGATATAAATACTATGAACATCTAGGAAGAGAATATATGAAGAAGGTAGATAGAGGAAGCACGATGATAAATCATACTCAAGCAGAGGCTATGGGGATGCTCCCAAATGTTCTCTGTCAAGTAGGGGTCACTACCTTAATTGCTAAGTTTCTAATCCTGGATATTCCGATTGACCGTGATTCACCAATAGTTGTTGGTCGAGGATTCCTGCGTACGATTGGTGGCATTGTAAATACTCCGGAGAGACTTTTCTCAACCTTTGATGGGTTTTGTCACCAAACCTTTCGTGCTGCAAGATCAGATTTTATGAGAAACGCAAAAAGTGATAGTGATGACGAGGAAGATTACCAGATAAAGAGGAATAAGTTTGGAGCACCGATATATGGACCAAAACCTGCACCGTACTTGAACTGTAACGACCTAGATGAACGATCGTTAGCTATACAAACTGTAACTAACCCATTCTGGAAAATTAGCATTTAGAAGAAGGCAGTTAGTTTCCTTGGCTCGTTACCAGTGCCATTAAAGCAAGTCAACTGGAAGCCTGATTATAAGGGCTCGTATACTAAAGAAGAAGAAGCAACATGACAATGGCGAACTGAGATAAGGCTAACTGATCCGTATGGAAACGTTTATCTACAAGGATTCACAAAAAAGAAAACAGACAGGAAGTTGTCAAAGTATCATAAGTTGAGTGATATCATGTCACCCAACTGGTTTATGGAATGAAAAAATGGAACAAGCTGGAATAAGGAGTAGCTATATACTCCCGTTTTTACTTTATATGTTTTAAAAATAAATCATTTGTATAAATCCATAATGGATTACATTTGATGTACGGATATTAATCCGATAATGAAATAATTATTATCAAATATATGATGGATTGAAATTATGTTAAATTATGTAGTGTGCAATATAAGTTTGTAAAAATATAATTTTTTTTATAAAAAGTTAAAAGTACGCCGTACTTATGGGAAGTGCGCCGCACTTTTGAGCAGTTATCATAGATAAAACTTGCCAAACACGATTTTAACCCAATATATATATATATAAAACACTCACACACTCACTAAAACTGTCAGGGTTCTCACAAAAACAAAGAAAAAGTTTTCAAAGATCATTCTACCAAGTTTTAAATCATGCCTAGGGTATGTTTATATCATCCATTAACTTGTTTATTATCATTTTGTTTAAATTGCTTGTCCATTAGGGTTTATAATAATTAGATTAGAAAAATTTAGATCCAAGTTTAATATGAACAATTAACCCTTTGAATTAGGATATTTAGAAGTTATTTGATGCATGCATGCTTGATATTGATTAATCTAAAAACACTGTTCATATTATGAATTTACATTTAAAAATAAATTGTTTGAAGATCATAAAAATTTTCATTAGCCCAGAAAGTATGCCGGTTTTGTCCCAAAACCGCCGCACTTTTCCCATTTTCTAGGAAGTACGCCGCACTTCAGGGAAGTGTGCCGCACATTTTACCTCAGAATGTAACAGAATGTTTCAAAAACCATCAAAATTATGACCATTTATACCAAATCATTTCTAACATAACTATAACTTTATTATTGATTGTTTTTTATGTGTAGACTATGGGAACACACGATGATGATGCTGGTTCATCAAGATCCAAATGCTCTAGACAACATGAAACCATGGAAGAGGTATTGCTTCCACAAATTCACCATGATTTCTTGCTATGGGAAGGATGTCACAGAGATGCAAAGTCTAGGTACAACACTAGATTGGTCCAATTGCTTCCTAGGCACATTTACTCGCCTTGTATCGTAAACTGAGATGTGCTAAATAGAATGGGTTGTGATGAAGAAATTGATGACATGTTAAAAATTAGGTTGCGTGAAGGTGAATCAGATGAAGAGATATTTACTTCGGTGGCTTAGATTAGAGCTTTTAATATTAATGAGCCAATTTATACCGAGCTTTGCCACGAGTTTTATTCTACTTATGAATTTGATGAAGTTTGTGTTAATGATGAGTTGCAAACCAAGAAGATCATCAAGTTCAAAGTTGGTGGACGTGTCCATAGTTTGACTTTATTAGAGTTTTCTCGAAGATCGGGATTGTATCATGCTGATGAGATGGAAGAAGATGGCTTTAATGTTTACATTTAAGAGGGTTTGCCTAGTGATGAGCATTTTAACGCTCATGATTATTGGTTAAGCATTAGTCGAGAGGAAAACCTTGGTTTATCTAGGAGTCATACTTCTACTATCAGGAACCCAATTTTGAGGGTGATTCACAAAATGATTACTTATGGTTTATGTTAGAGGACAACAGGGTATGATAAGATTCAGAAGAATGATTTATGGATCTTGAGTATGTTTGATGCTAGACACCAAAATGGGTATGCAAATGTAGCTTGGGTGATTGCAAGATGGATGAAGAGGAAAGGAGTTGGCACTAAAAAAGAAAGTCAAATTTGCTATGAATAGTTTATCTCAAAGATTTCTAGGAAGTGCAGGGTGTTGACAGAGGATGTGGTGAGGAGCTTAAGTGCTCCGATTTACTGTAGAGATCTGGATATGATTACACTTAGAGATTTGATCGACTCTGATGGTAAGCTTATCCCAGAAGATCCACAGCCGGGTGTACCAAGAGTTGGTATCCGTAGAACCTACAAGGAGCCATCTATAGCAGAATTTGGTATGATAGGAAAAGGGTAGTGATGGAGATACCCAAGGTCAATAGAGTAGATGGAGTATAGGCAGTCATATCATTAGGACAGGTACCAGGGAGTGTTTGAGCATATGGATGGGGTTTTGATAGTGTTCTAATGTAGGGACGCCTACAACCCCTACCGGTTATGCTTAGCCGCAGTATGACAATATTTTCAGCAGTACCCACCTCCACCTGATACGTATAGCAGCACAGCATTGATGATGATTGAAGTAGTGTGTCCCCGAGACGGCACGAGTTGTTATTGTGTACCGCATGTTTTGGGTCACTTATGTTCTGAAAATAATTTCTCTTAAAAACAATTATTATTATTATTATTATTATGTGTAAAATGCTTCTGTTGGCATTAAAACAATATTATCGTACTTTCTATTAACAGTTAATTATGATTATTATTATTATTTATGTGTTATGCAACGTTTATATTTGCAACAGGAAAAAGAAAAGGAGAAGCACGCATGACGAAATGACGTGAACCAAATATTTAGAATATAAATTGAAAAGTATTATTTCACTTTCCCAATTTATCTTTCTCTGTAATATTTTCACATTGAGAACAATGCTCATATTAAGTATGGGGAAGAGATAAACTGGAAAAGTTAAAGTTTAAGTTAAAAGAAAATCTTTGAAAAATAACACTTTTATTGACCACATAAAGTAATCGACTTCTGGATGTAACATTACTATCATATTATATACCACCCATAAAAATTATGAGGATTAGATTTAATAATCCGGGTAAACTATTTTTGATACCTATATGATTTTTTATCATTTAGCTTTCTCGAGCTAAGGATTAAAGCAATTGTAAATCATCTTATCCCGTACGTTATGGCTGAGTATAATGGTAGTTTATGTCGCGCCTTTTCTGGAGTATTGATATCGATTTAAAATTATTGAGTGTGTCAGTGATTTTGTAATCTATAACTTGTGACTTGAAATCTTTATGAGACCGCATAGGAACAGTTTCGCGAGTGATATAAAACAGTTTTTTGTTTTATTTAACTGATTTAGAGTTATAAATATATAAATATACGGAAACAATAATTATGTTCAAAAAGATTCTAAATAAATGATCTAAAATTTATCCGTACAAGATTTGGAAACATAAATGTTGGTTATTGCTATTTAAATGAAGTCGAAGGTTCAAATAAAAATCTCTATCCAACGACGCTATCGCATGTTCAATTACTTTTGACTAAAGATATGTTGGAGACTCTTATGATCGGTATATATGACGCTCTTTGTCCCATACAAATTATGTCTCTAAATCTTAGGGGCAAACACAACCGTTCCCAGCTCTAAATCATGGGCGGTGTAATTCTTCTCATGAATTTTTAACTGCCTAGATGCATAAGCTATTACCTAACCTCTTTGCATCAAAACAAAACCTACTCCTAGGCCTGATGCATCAAAATACACCACAAAATCTTCTGGTCTATCGGGGAGAGCTAGAACAGGTGCATTACATAACTTATCCTTCAAAGTTCGAAATGCATTCTCCTGCTCCTCACCCCAGTCAAAGGTTCTACCTTTTTGAGTCAAGACAGTAAGCGACTTAGCTATCTTAGAAAAGTTCTCAATAAATCTACGGTAATACCCTGCCAATCCTAAGAATGAACGAACCTCAGACAGAGTTCTGGGGGCTTTCCAAATCTTAACAGCTTCAATCTTACTAGGGTCTACATGAATACTGATAACGCTCCAAATATACACAAAATATCCCTAGAAAATACATTAAATATATATGTTAACGCATGAAATATTGCAAAGTTTGCTTGTTTGTTGTGTAATATTTATTTCAGGATCAAAAGTGAAGAAAAGGACTAAACGTGCAAAGGTATTCCATTAAATGCACTAACGGTTGTTATATGAAGAATCTAGAAAGAGAATCTAATGAAGAATTAATGAACAAGGCTAAAGTGCGGCGCACATTTTCCTTGTGCAGTGTACTTCAAGACGAAGTAAATGCCATTTAATTAAACACCAAGTGCGGCGCACAATTTTCCTTGTGCGGCGCACTTCTCCTGCAGTTACTCCCAAGTCATAAATGATTGCAATGATTATGCAACCTTTCACTCCCCAAATTTTAGCAACTGATGCACCATCCTCAAGTATAAATAGAGCACGATTTTGGAGGAGAAAAGCATCCCATTCTTCATTCTAATCATCTATAATCACTTCTAAGTAGATAGGAAATTGTTCTTAGGGAATTGTTGAAGAATAAACCTTATTCTTCATCACATTCCAGGTTTTAGTAGAAGAAAGTGCCATTTGATCTCAGAAGGTTGTGTTAGAGTTATTGAATTTTCGGAGGTTATAATTGAATTTCCGGGTTGTTAGAGTTATTGTTCGAAGGAAACTCTTGAGAATCAATATATTTTGCTATTGAGTTTGGTATAAACACGTTTCCCTACTTTTATATTATGAATTCTGAATTGATCATGCTTGTTATGTGTTTTGAATTGATGAATATGGAGTAGTTTAACATGTTTGTTTGGGGATCATGAGGGAATTATGGATTAAACTTGGATAACTTAATGAATTTTGGAAACTATCAATATGAACTTGATGTTTTTACACTTGGACTTATTAATCATCATTTGATCATCATTCTAGTCCGGATATAGGTCGAAAGACTCTGGCTAAATGCTTGATTTCCAAGTTGTTTGTCTATGACAACTAGATGCTAGCCTTGTGAGGATTGGCTAACAAAATGATCATTAACCAAGGGTAAAAGGGTTTAACACTTAACCTCATGTCTAACGAACTTGGTTAAGAAAGTTCATATTCCTATTTCCCAAACTTGAATCGATCTTAAAGCATTTTTGTAATCAAAAGTAAAGGCCGAAAGGATTTTTGATTATAATAAATAGACAATCGTTTTAGTAAACTACCCGTTTCTTTAATCGATTATACTCTAATTCTTGAACCCGTTATCTACCCAAGTTTATCAATATTTGTTCTCGTACCTCCAAACAACATAATTTTATATCTTGAAGTATCTTAAAATCTTTAGATCGTGACAGTCTATAAGATTTACCCTTTTCGTAATATAGTCGAGTCTTTTTAGAATTACCAATCTCGTGGAACGACCTGGTCTTACCCTAAACCTATACTATAAACGGGGGTTTATACTTTACCCGTGTGTTAGTTGGAAATTGGATAAAACTAGTATTATAAATTTAAAGCTTTAATAACACATCAAAGTTTTTGGCGCCGTTGTCGGGGATTGATTTCATTCTTGAATTAGTCATTGTTATATTACAAATTAAAATTTTCAAAATCGTCGTACAGTTTTCTGGCAAACTGAACCCATTTTTCACAGAAAGTACGCCGCACATAACCATTAAGTACGCCGTACTTTTAGCAAGTACGCCGCACTTCTTGCCCCTTTTACAAACAAAACAAGTTTTTCAAAAGAAAAAAAATCAAAACAAAAAAAAACCCAAACCCATAAACTGTAATTGACCATTTGAAAATGTGGAATTTATTCTTTATATTCATAATTGTCAAAATCTTGTATTATAGCATTTTGTATATTAAAATGAGAAAAACAAAAAAAAACTATTTGATAGCTTGTTTATTGATGTGTGCTAAAACACACATCATTTGTACCCCAGAAAATGCTAATAAACGGACTAAAACACTAAAATATGAGTAATTATGTTGCAAATATGTTTGTATTGTGGTTTTATGTCTTACAGGTACAAAGGATTGAAAACGAAGCAAAAACGGTAATTTTCGGGTGACTTTTGATGACGTTTTCACGTTTATCGAGGTTCAAACAAAGTCGTTAATATTCCACGATCACACCATTGGAAAGAGCATGAAATTACGAGTCTATCGGTACCTTACTTGACCCCCGAACCTTTCTTTTTTGAACCATACGAAGCCATTTTGAACCTTTTATTAACATAAATCTGGTTCAGGCTAATAAGGGGTTATATTTAACATATTGTGTATATATATCAAAGGATTGCCTAGCTCAGTTGGACTAGGGGCATCCCTTGAGTTTGTACTCGGGAGGTCCTGAGTTCGATTCTGCTATGGCTCCTTTTGGTATTTTCCACGTCAGCAGCCACGTGGTGCCACGTGGCAGTCTGCCCCGTTGACCCAATCGTTGACCCGCCTGTTGACTAGCGGTCAACCACCGTTGACCGGTGGTCCGGCGGTGGTCAGGCGGTTGTCCGGCGATGGTAAACGGTGGTTCGCCACCGTTGACCGTCGTTGACCGGTGGTCCGGCGGTGGCCCTGGTGACGGCCGAAGTTGGTTTGCCTCAATATGTGGGCTACTCGTCTGCCCCGATTGACCCCAATCGTTTTTTGACCCGCCTGCTGACTAGCGTGGGTCAAACCACCGTTGACCGGTGGCTGTCGTGATAAAGTGTGGTGGTCAGGCAGGGTTGTATGGCGATGGTATACGGTGGTTCGCCACGCGCTTGACGACGTTGTGTCACGGTTGACGACGTTGACCGGTGGTCCGGCGGCTCTGGCCCTAGGTGATGGCACGAGGCTGACAGGCCATTGTGGCACCAACTCGACAGGAACAGATGTGTGTCACCGTGGCCATTCTAATGTGAGTGTTGGAATGTCATAGATAGAAGGTCCAGACGGGTACTGTTTCATATGAGGTTTTTTTAGATTGAGAGGGTTCAGTACAAAGGTTCCAGAGCAAGACGGTTCAGTATCGAGTCGTATAGGTAATTAATCTGTAGGGGCTTCGTAGAAGGTTTGACGTGTGCGGGCTCTTGTGAAGGTGTGCAATTGCATGAAAAGTGCCGAACACGTGGGGAGAATGACTTATGCACGAAGTTAATTTGATGGTCTGGAGCAATCATTGTGCACCAGATGTAGGGAGATAGCCATAACGCAGTACGATTGTTATGTTTGTCATTGTTTCGCTAGGATGTAAATCTCTGAAAAGTTATTACCATTAACCTTGCCTGCTCCATTGTAAAAAAAATAACAGTCTATCACTCAAGAGACAGAATTGTTAATAGAAAAAACAAATAAAAAATAAAATGAATAAGATAAAACATATAGAAATAAAAAAAAATTTAAGAAAAAATAGCATAAAAGAAAAAAATATAAAATTAAAAAAGAGAAAAAAAAACAAATTAATAAAAATAAAAAAAATAAAAAATAAGTAAAGGAAGGAATTAACAATTAAAAAAAAAAAAACAAATAATAAACAATAAACATAAAATAATTAATAAAAAATATTGCAGTTGGATTAATTACTTATTGTCTTGGCTTATTATCTTTCCTTTCTTTTTCTTTTGGCTTTATTCGAATAGCTTTATTTGTTTTCTTAAGCTTATTTGCTAATTCAACAGCTATCTATTTAGCTTATTTGTTTGAATTTAAGCTTATAAATCTACATAAGTTTTTGCTTATTTCATCTCTGTTTCTATTTTATTTTATTTTCTTTTTCCAAAGTGCTTATTGTTTGATTAATTCGAATGCTAAAAGGGTGTCATGAGTCTTTTACTCGGCTTAGGTTATTAGTCTTGTGCACCTTATTTATTGAGTGCTTAAATCTTTAGCTTAAAAGTTTTTTATTAACTCATCTTTTTTTATTTGCTTTATTTTGTCTTACTTTTGAAATTTTCGGTTGCTTATTTTATAAAGTACTTTATTTGCTTTTTGGAGTCCTTCACTTGATTTTAAATAAGGGTGTGCGACGAGTTGATTATTCTCGGGCTTTTTTGATAAGAGTCTACAGTCACCTTTTCCTCTTTGAGTGAATAGCTTTATTAGCTTTTAGCTTATTTTTTGTTTTAGCTTAATCCTTTTATTAGCTTAATCAAGTAGATTAATTTATAGATCTAATCCTTAATATTACTCGTCTCTCGTTCACTTTAACAAAGTTTGTACACTTAGGTGTCGTGAGGGGAATTAGTTTGCTTATTGTCTTTAGATTAATAGCTTATTGTGTTGTTTAACTTTTCTTGTCGTATTGTTGATGGAAATTTACTTGGTTCACTCTTTGGCGTAGAGGCTTTAAGGTTTTTTTAAGAACTAGTTTTAACTATTAATGTTCCAGAGCTTTTTATGTTTTTTCCTTGCTTTTTAATTTAATAAAGCTTCAAAAACTTTATGTAATTAATTATGTGGAAATTTATATAACTTATAAAGTCTCCTTTAACACTTTAAAAGTTTAATTAAGTTTATAAGAGCGGGTGGTTTAATATTCGATTCGGTTCATCATTCGGTTTCATCTTTTTTTCTCTTTTCATTACTAGTAGTTTAGAATTAGTTTGTTTAAAATGATTATGTTTGCTTATTTGTTGATAAATATGTTTAGTGAATAGATTTTCTCATATGTTTGTTAAGTGTTAAATTGATGAGTAAATTAAGTGTGATAAATAAATAAAAGAAATTATTGATTAGTAATTTTTATATTACTTAAATTAGTGTTTTATTTAGTCGAAAGCAGGAAAAAGTGCCCGAGTAAGATTAATTAAGATCAGAAACTTAATTTGTAATCGATTATCTTGTAATAGAAGGTTGTTTGTAATATAAGCCAACGTTGTGACGATAGATGCTTTTCTATAGAAAGAGATATTTGTTGGATTCCCCCCGATTATCACTCTCCAACTTCATATAAATACGCGAACCTAGCGGGAATCGATCTAAGGGGAAAAGAGGGAAGAGAGAGATGATTTCTAAGAAGAGAGAAGAAACTAAGTTAAGAGCGTCTTTTGACGAGGAGAAAAAACGAAACAGATATTATTAGAAAGTGAAAAAAGGAGTTTTTTGAATTATTTCTTTTCCAAGTGGAAAAGATATTATATTATATATATATTTAAAAAATTTATATATATATATATATCTGTTTATATATATATATATATATATATCACCCTGTCACGTTAAGTAAAAGAGTTGGATTATTTGTCTAGGACCGGGTCTCGGGTATTGCTTGGGATTAATTTAAAACCGAAACATGTACATTATTAGATTTATACTATCGGAGCTCCCGATTCCCATATTACTTTCCTATTACAAGTTTTTAACTAATTGATTGACCGGAGACTTTAAATAATTAATGATCGAACCTTTCATGTTTGACTCAATATTTTTTGAGGCTAACATAATCTCCCCAAACCTTGCAGTTCATTGATGACAACTCTTTCATGAGATCAATTTGAGGTTTGCTTTTGTCGTGTTTAGTCTGTGGTCTTGGTCTTTCTCTTTGTTCTTTGTTGTAGGTCTTGTTCCTGCCACTTGCTTTGCGATCTTGAACTTTGTGCCTTTGACATTGTCTTTAACATCGCCTATGCCATGCTTTATCTTGAGTCTTTTGACCAACATTTCCTCATACTGTGCATCATCTTGAAAGCTTTCAAATCAGAGCTTTGGGGATAGTTCTTTGTCTTTATATCTGAGCTTTTTGATAGTTTGTCTTTGTAGATTGAGCATGAAAAACATGTGGTAATGAAATCGACTTTGGTTCGTTTGGGATACGGTCACCACCGTTTTATCCTGCAGGTTTACGTTAGGTTATCGAGAAAGAAAATTGATTTGGAAAATCAATCGACGTATTACTTGTTTTAAGCATTTTTGATAACAGATCAGGAGTTTTTAAGCTTTATATCAAAATTCATCAACCGTCAATTCATTTGCTGGACCAAATTGATATCTAGTTGTCACAAGTTTAATTCATATTATAGAATCTAGCCAAGTTCACATACCTAACGAGCTTGTTTGATGCTGGATCCTCAAGCAGGATTTCCATCTTCATTGTGAATACTAATAGGTATCACTCCTGAATTTGTTTGGCAAATATCACAAGGGATATTGGCGTTGAAAAAGAATCTTGTTAGACAGCTAGTGAACTTGATGATGTTCAACAAGTGTTTGTAATGGGGACATGTTGTACATTATCGAGATTTAGATTGATTCTGGGCTCTTGAACTCGATTAGTGCATTTTGGTTTTAAGTACTCGGGGTGGATGGCTGGAGCAGGATACTGCCACCTATTTCAATATCAAATTCGGAGTGAGATGTCAAAGAGAACGTGTGTCATCTTCGTGGACTGAAATGGGACATGTTTCTGTTGAGAGAAACTCGAATAATAGTCTGGGAAAGGGGTTCGTGGCATATGCATCACTAGGTCGATGATGGTCATTTTTAATGTCAGCAATCAACTTGTGATTCTTACAGTCAATTATGTTTTGACCCCGTTTCGGGTTTCTTGCCTTTAAGTTGAGTGAAGGGCTTCTTTGTTTAGACACCTTTTATCCATACTCATTCTCTTTTTCATTCCTTCAACGCCTTTTATTTGCTTACAAGAGGACGTCATTACTAAAACACCTTGTTGTGATTGTTCCAGTGTTAGCCTGTCAATCTTAGTCGGGCCATTACTTTACCTTATTAATTCATCTCTGTAGATCATACCTAAGGAAGGCTGATTTTAACTTTTGGATATCCTTGGGTGGAGTTCCTCCGGTGTTGGTTGGATATAGGATTGTGATTCCGAACCTAACACCTATGACATCAGAATCGTGGTGGGAAATTAAGATGTTTGTTGGGGTTTATAAGATCGAACAATTAAACCATTTTTTATTACTTTTCAGCACATTGAGTCGAATAGATCGTTATTTTTTTAATACATTTTTCTCCCTTATTTTAAAGTAATTATATAACACTTAGTTTTTGAATACATCTGTGATTTTTAAATTATTGTCTTGAAAATTCTGTGGTGAAGAAAATATATTATCAGCATGATATGGTTTGGAAAACCCATTTTGATAAGGTTTTGATTAGACTATAAGAGTTTGTCGTTGTTGATGTATCCCAAGAAAAATACATTAAAAATTTTGTTTTTCGAAAACACCCTCCCTCAAAATAATAGGACCATATTGAGAATAATTCTGTTGTCTTTTGAAAACATTGTTCGGGATATGACAGTTGTTGAACAACGATTTTTGGAAAAAAAAAAAGATTAATGAAATTTCTGATCGAGACAGTGATTATTCGTGAAAAATTGTTATGTTCAACTTTTGTTGTAAAAAAATCCAAAATGTTTAGATGGACTTCTTTTCTTAACGCTATCTTAAGTGTAAGCTCCACAGTGTTACAGTTCACATCTATCATTTTTTCTTGAGTAGAAACAATTGAATGGTCTTTGATAGAACATACTCAAGACGAGAGAAACGTTAAATTTTCTCGTGTTTGAGGTTCATGTTTTTTAAAACTTCCTTTATATGAAGTGGGTTAGAGTACTGATTTTTGCACTATAAGCCATGTTTCAAAAATAGAAATGTGACATGTTTTTGAATTATTTGCAGTACGCTCTGCTCGAAACGTCATTTACACACCCGTGTAATGCTTAATCGACATTTCTAAGCACGTAAATGTTATCGATTCCATATTGAGACATGTACCGAGAGAAGTATGCTTTTTGGGAAAATTTATGGTTTTTCTGATGTTTTGTATTTTCTTTTTGAAGTTTTATATTTTTGTATTTGCTTTTCTCAATAATAAGTACCTGTGGTGATGTTTGATGAAGAGTATCAAGCCAAGTCTCATTTGTCAGAATATCCTAGAATTTAGCTGGGAGTCAAACCTCTATACCATTCTCTATCTGACTAGATACTTTAACCGATCCTCAGGATGGAGCTCTTTCCGTAAAACCATCGTTCAGCTAGTATTGGTATTCAGTTTGACAATAGTATAATTACAAATTTTATACCATTTTTCAACCTGTTCCCTTTTATGAAAATGCTGATTACCGAGTATGGATGTGCTTTGTTCGCGGCAATGCTGTACGGGTTTGCATGACTTATTGCTATGGATTGACATGAGAGTTCGTACAAGGTTTATTTTTCGTTTGTAGTGAAGCCATAATCTTAAAAGCAGTGTCCCCATCCACATGATTGAGATATCTTGTAGGATAACGCCAACGTACTTCGGCTCTGCTGGAAGACATTGCAGGTGCAAGTTTAGTTTATCTTTGATCCATACACACTCCTTACTATGCTTATCACCAAGGACTGTTTTATCCCTCCAGAATAGAAGTATGGCTTTCTGCGAGTATCAATGCATCCGGCTGTAAGTAATGATCAGCGTACTGAAAGTGCATGTTAGTTTTAAAGCTGCAGAATCCTTTGCAGATACCAGAGAGTCCCATGTTAAATGGTACCTTTAGGTATGTAAAGATTCTTTTAACCTTCCGTTGAGGTGGTTTTGTGTTGGTATACGTGCTTGTGCTTGATAACGGGCACAATAGATACTGCTATGCACTAAAGTCTGGTCTAATTGTTGTCCACAGTATATGGAGTGACCCGATCTTATACAATAAATCAGACTTGGTCTACGGTTCTCATCAAATCTACATCTAGTTTGGGTTTAAGTAGGCCAATGGTGTACCAATGGAGTGACAATTGTCAATCATTATGCCATTTTTTCTAGAATTTCTAATGCGGACTTGGCCCTGATTGATAAAAAGCCTTTTGGGGGATTGTGGATCTGGTAAGTTCTATAAAAAGAACTTTCATCTCCACCATTAAGAATACATTTCAAATTACTGTGCCATTAACCCTTTTCAATTCTTTTTTGATATATTTAATGGCTATGTCGACAGCTATAAAATTATGTCAATCAACGGTAAATTTGCACAAGTTAGAAATATCACTCCGTATTTTGAATGTCTTGTGAAAACGTTGCGGTGCAAGCATTCTTGTACTTTTGTTAAAACCTTTAGACATCAGGATAGAGTTTGATAGTTCATCATACAAGGTCTTGGAGCTTGCTTTTTATCCCTATGTTGGTGCAAAAAGCTTTCCTTGAGGATGGATTATACTTTTTTTTGGTATGATCCTAGTGATCTAACGAACCATTCAGGCATGAGCAACTTAAATCCGCTCCTTCAGTTGAGACCATTTAAGATATTGCCATTTTAACGGCTCATCTTATATAGAGATTACTTGGGAAAAGTCTGGTGTAAGATAAGATATCAGCGTGCTGCGGAGGCTACCGGATTAAATATCCGAACTGCTTTATGCGTATAGGCTACGGTTGCAATTGATTTTCGATATCAATAACCCTCGCGTTCTGACGCATAACCATTTAGCAACAAGTCATGCTTTGTTTTGAATTAAGTTGATGTTCATCCTTTTTCTTGTTTCTTCTCAGAACCACTTTAGCTTTATAATCATCTTGCCAAATGGTTTTTTGTCACTAGCTTCCCAAAACTTTTTAGTTCTGTAGAAACTGATGAGTTACATTCCTGCATTGCTTATCGATCCCTGCTGAAGTATAAAGCCCATTGACTCTTAATGTTCTTCGGTTCACTAAATTCTCACCCGTGAGCCTATGGGTCGTATACAATACACTTGTGCCTAGGATCTGGTGGCACAACGAGTGTCATCTTGTTTGTGAATAGTGAAATCTGGGATGGGTCGGATTTCCTACGAACTCCGGTTCTAATGGATTGATCTCAGGTTCTATCTCGGTTAATCATGAATCTTTTGTTGGATTAGTAGATGGCGAATATGACATCGGATTTGTATCAAGTGGCGTCGGGCTGGAAGGAATATAATAATAGGACTCAACCAAAGAATTTATTGTACACTGCAAGTTAGCTCTCAAAGATGGGATTGATAAAATTTCAAATGCGTGTGATGATAAAATGTTGCATTGGCGCTTGATCATAGTTGTTTTACTCGCTTGACGTGTGGTAGGATTAGGTGTCATAATATCTCTTCAATTAAATGGATCTGAAGGAGAAATTCCAACCCTTGTTGTGACGTATTTCCTAACCCTTGAATGTGACGTTTTTGTCTATTCTGCTGTAGGAACAACATGTTGTGTTTGTCGTGTGTGCCTTGGGGTCAGAGAGATTGTCATATCTTTGTGTAGCTCTTTTGTCCTTGGTTAGGAACGAGGCCTTGAAAGAAGACAAGATACACGTCTTTTAACAGGGACATCTCTTGTTGTTGTTGGTCAGCGGACGGTCGGTACTGTTGCGTGGTTCAACGTCCTTTTCATTGCAGTGGTGGTGTCTTCTATACCTTGTTTTGCATATTAGTTTATAAACGTCGTGAAAGCCGGTGTGATGTGAATTAAAATGATACTCTATATATTTTGTAACACGAATATCCCTTCGATACTGGAGCTTGAAGTGTATAGCCCACCTATCCATGACAGCATTAGGTCCCTCCTTTTTTTTTCATCTTATCTAGATTTTTTCCCCTAATCTCGTCTCGTTACTGTAAACCAAATGCACTACAAGAAGATGTGTAGATGTTTTAATTAAATTTTTCCCGGCCACCTCCTAGTGTCAAGTGTAATGATTGTGAATATCGCCGTATACTTTCCATGAGCTCGATATGATCAGTATTTTTGATTTTTTTGATTGCTTATGTAGTATAGCACATGCGGGGTAGCAATGACTTCAGCCCAATTGATAATGGGATAAGAAGCCTTAGAAGCGTTGAGAAGCATTGTCATCTCGGGAGCTATAATAAGAAGCCTCACAAGAGATAGTTGCGGTTCCGTCTTTTGACAACGCCTTTCTGGTTCAGGTCGTTCGAGGAGTGGTAAAGTTTGATGTTCAATAGCCTTTCTTTGAAATAAGCAAATGGAATCCTGTCTTGTTCAAGAGCTTTGTGCCTAGTCAGTATGGACTCTATAATTAACGTGAGCTTGGAAGACTGCGTTGAGAATCATCGTGAGAGGAAAGTCTTGATATTGAGGGCTTCTGGAGGAGTTTCTATCCTTGCGATCGTTGAAAAGAGTCCAAAGTGTTTATTGAATTAGTCATCAACAATACACACATTGGAATTATATTTCTTCCCATTTATGCTTGCAACCCACATTGACCACTACATGTCCAATTGTTTCGGAGCAAAATTTTAGCTTCCTCTTTGGCATACTTGGAACAGCTTTTGTCACTTAATATTGTGCTTCTTTTTGCTCTTACAATTTCACATGATGAACAAAAGTTGATCCGGGACTTATTTACAAATTAGGTAAGCCTGTTGTTAGTGATTGTTGTGGTCACAATATTCTTTCTTGGAGTCGTAATGTAGGTGATGTAAGTCGGTAGCAAGTATAGATGGAAAGTCTTGCGATCCATAAACATGTTGGAGTTGGTTGAAAGCTGTAGGCCATGGAACAGCTCTTGGAGTTGATGACAGTTGTTTCTTTTTGAAGAGTATTGTGTGAGATCGGATCTCGATTACCATAGTTAGTAAATCGTTTGTCCCTAAAGATCTCTCCACCAAAACAACAGTAGTGATTTCCTGACAAGCAACCTCCAAATCCGCATCACAGAATTGGACCTAACCGAGAAAAGATTTATGATTGAGGCCTTCGACGTAATCTATAACCTGCTCTTACTTGATCGTGATCATTTCCTTGATTCAGTTCTTATAACAAGAATTGGAGTAGCAAATTGTTCATTTGTCACAAACGTTTTCATTACCCAGAAAAGTTCTCCACACTAAATTACACAACAGCTCTGAGTTGCCCGTCATGTGCTTTGTGCATCCAGAGTCAACAATGAATAGGATGATGTGTTGTTTTAATCTGCATGAGGAATTGACGAGAACGATGGACATTGACAAATTAGATACTAAGGATTTTTGTTATCTTCACGACATTAGTAATCATAGAGACTATGTCTTATGTGGGACTAATCTTGTTGTTTTCATCTCTTTTCTGATTTTAGGCATCCATATCTTTTTGGTCTTTGCGGCTATTGTGTCCATTTATATTCCGATGGTCATTTCTTAGCTATCCACCATTTCCATTCTTGATTTGTATTCTCATAAACTCTTATAGTAACTCTTTAGAATTTTGGAATTAGTGGGTAATCTAATTGCAACTGTTTTTTATGAGGTGCTGCAAACAGATTTGTTCGCTTTTATCTTGGGTTTACTAGCACTAATAGGCACTACCTTAGGCTTCTTAGTTCTAGCATTCACGTCATTCAAGTATCTAGAAACACAAGCATCATGATTGGAATTAAACACACATTTTCCACATTCAGCACAAACATCATTCACATGCGAAGTTCTGGAATTTGAACTATCATTACACGTAGTTACAGACTTTGTTTTCTTAGAAATACTAGAAATCCTATGGTGGTCTTCTACTTCCTTCTTTTTTATAACTTTACTTGACTATTGTTTGGCACGGAGTCCTTATCTTTAACTTGATTGCACTTAAGTCTGTTGGTCTCTGCTAACATTAGTAGTGTGATTTACTCCTGAGATTTAGACGCGTAAGATTAGTATTCCCTGATGCATGAGGCAACTGTGGTTCTTGTTTTTGTTGTGGTAAAGTGGCAATTCTTATTACATTCCTTGTTTAAGCTCTTCGAGTGTATTCCGCTTGTTTTCTATTCTGAGCTAAATTCTGTTGAGTGACTTGTTTGTAAACAAACCACGTCTGAACACAAGTTTTACTAAACCGACTGTTCGGTTTGTAAACTTCACTCATTTCAAGATGAATTTGGAATATAAAGGAGTCGGTTTTTAAAACTGATGTTTTGGAATCCGTATGCATTTGGTTGTCGACAACATATGGTTTATCAAACTAAGTTTCACAGACTTTCCTTAGCATTTCTCAATGAGTTTCTTTAACTGTCATCGATGGCTATGTTTTCGTTGTCTTGCATTTGAGTTTCAAATCCGTATTCATGATATTGTTCACGTTCTTTTCAAAATACATTTGATCTGTTTTCTTTGCAAACTGAGTTGTTTTTCATTTGTTCTTTACATTGTTGTAAAGCAACGCTACCAAGAAAACGAGTGGTGTTTGCAAGTTTAGCAAAACTCTTTAAAGAACGTTTATTTTGAACTATCTTTGTTACAGATTCCGTTTGTTTCGAAAGCTCTTATTGTGCAAGACATCTCACATTCTTGCGACTATATGATGATACTTGCATTGTAATTCGGCATGTAGCATTTAAGATCTGACAGAGATTGATCTCTATGTACATGTAACATCCATAGAACACACCAGTGTGTTCGAGAAGTAGATCTTATCTATGTTTTGAAAAATCAGCCTTTTCAGGTTTACTATGTTCGTTCAACCTCTTTTTCAAGGGATTTATCATACTCATAATCTTCATGACTATTTCTGTTTTAAGTTCATAGTTCAAAACGAAAACTATTCATTTTGAGTTTTTAATGGGAAAGAGGCTTTTATAAGTTATTTAATCAAACGTTCCATATCTTTAGCAGTTGGCACCCAAAAATAATCACTAGTATCTGTTTTAAACCAAGCTTTGATCAACTATTCTCTAAGTTAATTGATGTTAACATGTCTTGGCGTTAAAAACTTGTCTACCTTTACTAATTGGATTTCCGAAACGGGTAGAACGGCACGTTTTTAGCAATGTTTGGTTTTGTTCTAGCAAGACGGTTTTATCCCACATTGTATTCCTAACTTCTTTTGCGCGTTCCACTGGATAAAGATACCTCTATGTGAGGTGCTTGAAAATTTCAAAGACTTTCTGTCTTGTGTAATCATATGGGTTTAACTTAAATCTTTATTCATTTTGGTGTCTACTATCTTTTGCAAAGTCATGGTCTCTTCCCTAGTGGGCCAAATGTCGTTTGCAAGATCAGAAGTATCATATGGGATCTCATACAAATATGGTTTTTTAGATTGAGCTTTCTTGATGGTACTTTTGGATTAGGAAAAGGTGGTTTACATTATTATGTCGAGCATCGTTGGGTTGATAACATTTATGAATGGGTCTCGGATTGACATGATTAAGAGTATAAATAATTTCGTCTAAAACTTTAATTGTTTGTACCATTTCAATCATTTGTTAATATTTTTTCTTCTTATCCTTTAATCCGATAATGGCCTTCTTTTCTATTTGAGGTGACCTTCAAAATTGTGACTTTTGTTAAAGACTTTTTTTTGACGACTCATCGTGTTTCTGATTGAGGACTTAAATTTCAGAGCAGGCTTTTGTTTTTAACCTTCTTTAATTTAATGTCACATTTAGAGCTAATAGTCCTAGAGTTTCATTTAACTTAGTTTAAAGAATGTCTTAATAATCGTTCTTGTCGTCCTACTGTGGTCATTAAACAGGCTATTGTTACTTCTCAATCTCATTCTGTTTGTTCTGAGGTGCAAAATATAGACAACTATCACGACCATCTAGGTAGCCTCCAAAGCCCTACTAGTTCTCATCAGGTTAGTTTTGCATTCTCCTCTAGTTCTGTTGAGTCAATGATGCGTTTGCTTTCTTTAATTGACTTTAAAATCGTGTTGTTTTCCACAGTATCAAGAGGTAAAATTTTGCAATTAAAAATTAGCTAGCGCAACACCCTCATCAGAACCTTCTGCAGTATTATTTCAGAATGTTGTACTGTCATTGGCAAAACCCTCATTATTTTCATCTTTGTTTTGTTACTCTGTTCTAATGGCTGTTCGAAGATACTGGATTCTTCTGGTAAGACCTCCTGAATCTTTGCCATGAAACTGTAATGTGCTTCCAATTATTGTTCATTAATCTCTTCATCCATGTCCGCTAGCCAATCAGCTTGCAGTGGAACACCTTGTTCAGCTTGTTTACACTTCTCTTATTTTCCTTGTGATTAGTGTAGCTTTTTAACCGCTTTGGCTTCACTGCATTCCCTTTGTATAATGGCAGAAATATCCTTGCAATTAAGCACTGTATCCTCGTTTGTTGCATACCGGATGCACTACAGTTTTCCCTAGGTCTCATTAAACTGTTCATTGTCCTTTGATTCCCAAACTGCACGGACTGATTGTCGGTGTTATACTTGGTGTTGTATTTTAAGTCTTGTTCCTGGAGTTTTGAAGTAAGTTCGAGGTGGTTGTTGGTAGGTTTGTAGAGCCTTGTGAAATACTTTGAAAGGGTGCTAAAGTCTTTTGCATATCCTTATCACTCTGAGCTTGTTACAGGATCACTGTCCCTCTTCAGACACTGATTCAGTTTGAGGTGTAACTGGTTTGGCGATCTCTTTTTACCTCTTAGTGTCTGGTAGATGTACTTGTAATATGAGAAGTTGTGTTGCAGTTGATCTTTAAGGGGTTGGTGCTTGATAGTAATTATGACGGAATATTGGTTGAGCTTAGCCGCAAGAAGTGTAATGGATTTGCACTTTTGGCTATTCTCTCAGCTCGGATATCATTTGACTTCATTTGATACTGCTTAGATGTCAAAAAGTGTGTGATTGAGATGGTGTCTATTTCTTTGATTTGCCTTGACTACCTGTCACAAATCTTTGACATTTTCTGGTTGTTGTTAGTTGAAGAAATTGAACGTGCACTTGACATTGTAGTAACTTGCAAGTTGTTCCTTGTCATACTCATTCACTCAGTTATAATAACCGTGAGTATTACAACTCCATTGATTCTCCTCTCTCGAGAAGTTTACATTCCCAAATTGCTCAGAAACAGATTGGTCTTAACATCTTGTATACGTTCAATGATTTCCCCTGTTGTAGCCTGTTTCAATGGCTATCCAACATCTCATTCGCTGTTTTACAAGCATGCAACAGTGGAATAGATATCATTCTCAATAACCAGTTAAAGCCAAAGGAAAATGCTTCTTTTTCAGGACGGACAAGTGTTCTCTTGTTCTTGAAGTCATGTTCAATACTATTTCAATTGTTGTATGTTCTTGTATTGCAGGATTACCTTTCGTTGCAGCAACAGCTTGAACTAGTACAGTAGATGGCATGTAGGGACCAGATTAGTTTGCTTTTTTCTGTCCCTCACCATTGGTTCAGTTGTCAATGTACCGTAGAAAACGTCGATCTCCTATCGTGAATATCTTCCTGGTTCAAGCATTGGTGGATGACTCTTTTGAAACCAGTTGCCATGTATTGTTGTGCATATTGACTATATGTTGAGATGTATGTATTGACTGTAGTAGTAGAACATGAGGAATGAATGATATGAATTATGACTGTGTGAATTGTTGATCTTAAGGGTATGATGTGATTGAAGTTGTGGTCTTGTATGCAATTCACGTTCACGGGATTTTACACGTCTATGATTAAAACCGATAAGTGAAGTCCTTTGTTTGTTGTTTGATTTGATGTTTTGTTATATTTAGACAATGATTAATAGATTCTCAAATTCGGTCAAATACCACCTGAGACAAAATGCAACCTTGAGACAAAATGCAATGAGCAAAACGCAACCTTGAGACAAAACGCAACCTTGAGACAAAACGCAATGAGCAAAACGCACATTGAGACAATAACGCATAATAACATATCGCAAGATCTTCTAGGCAACTAAAGCATAGATCTTGTTGCGATATATTTGGACAGATACCGTTGAGATGTACTTTAATAAAGGGTCTTCAGTAGGACAACGCAATGACCAAAACGCAATAAGAGCAAAACACAATGACCAAAAGCAAATGTGTGATCAATAGCAAAATGACCCAAAACGAGACAAAACACAGAACCAAAACACAATAACCAAAACGCAGAGGCAAAACGCAGAACCAAAACGCAATAACCAAAGCGCAGAGGCAAAATGCAATCAAGAACACCCCTTCAGTTAGTCAAAACGCAGCCAAGAAAAAATCAACAAACTTTCTTGAAAGCTACGAAATGATGTTAAAACCACCTAGTAATGATGCAAGGGATAAATCTAAGACTAAAAATACAAATCTTTAACACCTTTAACCACAAACAAAGATCAAACTTTGATTTTTTTTCTTGCTATTTTTCAAACAAAATAAGCCATGAATTTGAGCTTATTTAACCACAATAATCAACCACGAATCCACACGTAGCTCTGATGCCAATTGTAGGATTCCGATTAATACTTCCACTTCATATAACAAACCACGAATCGATCAAGAAAATAGAGAGAGTTGATTTCTAGAGAGAGAAACTAGTGAGAGAGTT
>BQNB010083683.1:15984-28968 GCA_026074375.1 Tanacetum coccineum | reverse complement strand
TAATCCAATGTATCTTTTTCAAATGACACGTTTAGTAGTCGTTCTCAGATCTTGTGCTATTGATCCATAAAGGTAACGCCCTCGAATATTCAAACGTTCTGCTGCGTGCTCAGATTTGAGGGTGTTACAGTATGATCCATAATGAGTTATCTAACTCTGCGAAGATAGACTCATCAAAGGGATAGTATGGTGGTGGTGTAGTTGACCTAACCAGTGATGAAGATCCTACTGATGAAGATGGAGATACTAGAATGGGTGATTCAACAGGAGTCTCAGTGTCTTTAGGTGGTGAAATATCCTTGAAAGGAAAGAAATCTCAGGAATAGTCCGGTGTAGTCGGGATATAGTTAGGAGCATTTGTAGAGGAAAGAGCATCCTCCATATCGTAATCAGAAGGGATAGAAGGGTAGGTGTACGAAGACATGCCAGTATAACAACCCAGTGGAAATAACATAAGTTATTTATATATAATATAATAGTAGTTTATTATCTGCCATAGAAATTTCTTACACATACTATTCTGGAAACTGTAGTGGCACAGAGGACTTTCTTGGATGGAAAAAGTAGTTATAGTTTAGGTTTTACCCTTGTTCTCTATAACCATGAGCTTTGATACCAATCTGTAACACCCCTAATTTTTGACATATAGAGCGGAAGATAATTTGGGGTATATTCATGATCAACAGACATAATCAAAGAAAATGACTCAATGGACGTTTTTGGATAATTTAGTTATCATTACAATATCATTCAGGAGTTTTACAAAGGAGGTCCCAAAATCTAGAAACATAAAGTTTGAATGATAACAGTTTAGCCATCTTCAAGTCCGTGCCACTCCGTGCCATAGGTTGCTCAATTACCTGAGATAAACATGCTAAAAGGGTCAACACAAAGGTTGAGTGAAATTCATAGGTTTTCAGTTATAATAGTTGAGTACAAGTTTAATAGTGGGTTACGTTGTTATACACCCAAAAGTGTAATAATTGCAATGAGTACAATTATTATGGAAAACAGTACTATCATAGAAAACATTACTATTTCCCTAACCTCATGAATTACATATTTAAACTTAATAGAACCGGGAGCCTCTATCCGAAGACATACTGGGAGCTACTACCCAAAGAGATACTGGGAGCTATTACCCAAAGAGATACTAGGAGCTACTACCCAAAGAGATACTGGGAGCTATTACCCAAAGAGATA
Organism: Tanacetum coccineum; assembly: GCA_026074375.1. NCBI lineage: Eukaryota > Viridiplantae > Streptophyta > Magnoliopsida > Asterales > Asteraceae > Tanacetum > Tanacetum coccineum. Next base: position 27,765 of record BQNB010083683.1, on the reverse strand, counting down.
CTGGGAGCTATTACCCAAAGAGATATTGGGATGTCTTATGGGAAAATGGAGGTAACTTAGGCAATAATATATCAGGATAGCATATAGTTGGAAAAACACTTGTATTCATAGTTTATAGCATGAATCCCTCACGGGATTTAGAAAACATATAAAGATGGGACTATTCACAGTGATGGAACCATATCATATATCAAAATCACTTGTGTTTAATTTGTATAAAACAAGCATGTATCCCCCTTGCGGGTTTATAAAACATGTAAATAAGTAAAGGCGAGGCTATGAACTTCACCTTAACAGTACAGGGAAATCTGATTGATGGCAAAAGTATATCAAGTGAAAGTAACGGCTTTGTCACGCAACCTGAAGTAATATGTCAAGTCTTAGTGGGATGGTTTATGCTTCAAAACTTTACAAAGTTTAATGTATATCTTTGATTTATTAAATTATGGAAATATTGTATCACTGTTCAGGCTATCATAATCCAGAGGCCATATAGTATTGTTTGAGGAGCCAGGGCACTTTAAATCGTAAACCCAGCAAACTCGTCAAATGGAAAAATCAAATGAAACCCTTCATATGAAATTCCCCAGTAACGTGATAAGATAAGATTTTAAGTTTCTTCAAAAGTTAGTCGATGAAAAATTACATTAAATATATAACGTAATATTGCGTCGATTAATGATTAATAACGATAAATGTGTCGGGTTTTAATAAAATCAAGTTTTATAATATTAATATATATTTTTATAATTTATATAACAATATTATACTTTATATTTTTAAGTTTGCAAAATTAGCAATATATACCCATGGTTTATAAACTTTTACAACTTTAGTCCTTTATATATAAAGTATATATAATTTAAACCTTTAAATTTGAAACTTGGCAAAATAGGTCCTTATAGTTATAACTTTTTGAATAATGACATTTTTAGCCCATTTAGTTATAAATTTTAGAAAGTTACGATATATACCCCTATGCATGGAAATATTTGCAAAACAAGTCAAAAAAGTCATGCAAGCTTATTTTAAGGTTACAAATGATATTTGAAAGTTATAGCTTATTAGAATAAGCAAAAATAAGATGTTCTAACATAACAAAAGTTTAGAAATAGGATTCGTTAGCTAGAAAATCAAAACGGGCCATTTTTAGGATTTTAATAAAAAAAACACATAGGTTTGAGGATTCAAGGCTTCAAACAAGAGTTCATATATTATATTAAGAGTATTATGAACATTTTAATACAGATTATAAGTTTATTGAACAAGATTTTGAGCTTACTTGAGCTAAAATGGGTCAAAATAGGGTTTTTGGGTTCGTACGCCTAGTAACGACTTTAAGGCTTCGTTTTTCTTGGTTCTTGGATTCAAATTTGCTAATTTCTTACTTCTTTGATCTTCCTTGTTCTTTCTTGATCTTGTTTAAGACTCCATTTAAGTGGTGATGAGTTTTTGAGGTGTGATAAGAGAAGGGAGAAAGGAGAGAGAAGAGGAACATATTTTTAGCATTTTTGAACAAACCTAAACAAACTTACTTTTCCAAGTGGATAAGTTCCTTATATACCCCGACACTTAAAAAGTGACGCGCAGGAGATATTTAATAGGGGACACGGGGGGCTCGGGTTTTGCTTGGGATTAAACCCGAAACATATACAATATTAGATTAACTATCGAGCCCGATTTCCGATATTATCCTATTACAACATTAACTAATTAAAGACCGAAGCTCCATCGTAGAGTGACCGAACTTCCTTGTTCGACTCAATAAATTGTGGCTTTAACAATCTCCCACCGAAGTTGGTGCGGTTCTTGAACACGGGAACGAGCTTCCTTTATTGACTTGTAACACCCCCATAAAATCACAACGCAGCGGAATACCACATTGGGGTGCTACTTCATAGTATAAAGTACAAGTTACAGAAAACGACCTCAAAAGAGACGTTTAATAAAATGTCACATTCGATTTAAACAAATCAGAGTAAATTCAGGTCCCAATAATTTCCTTTTCACCAAGTTAAAAGAGTTCAAACATGATTCAATGTATATTTTAAAGATAAACGATTATCGAATGTGAAGAAAACTGAGTCCTTGAGTTTTGTTGATATCCACGCGTCTCAAATGCTCCCATGCTTAGTTAGCAAGATAATAACCTGAGAAAATACATGCAAAAACGTCAACAATAATGTTGGTGAATTCATAGGTTTAAGTAAAAGCAGTATTGAATAGTTCAAGAAATATTTCTGTAAGAAAGTAGCGATTAAACATTTGCCTCCCTTGTCCCCCCCCCCCCCCCTGGGGGGGGGTATCGAAATCCAGGTAATGTTTCAATAAATCAAGTAATGTTCAATAGTGGACCACAAGGTTTAAGATCAGCCAGCGACAGTATTTCAAAGTATAATTCAACAGAATACATTGCAACGAATACAATGTATAAATCTTGATTGCATTGAGCTCATGACACCGAAGCCTTGCCGTTAAACAATATATGTATGTAATTATGTTGCCCCCATAACTAGTTAGTATTGCTTTATACCTAACTTCTAAATACACATTGTCCGTTGACTGGGTGCTAGAAGGATTTCGTTTCAGACCCGGACAGGGCTGTCACATACCAATAGATCTCTTTATTTGTCATAGCGCTCACCCCATATAGTCCAATTAAACAGTTCATGATGTGGGTCTTTTGGCAATAAACTACTCTGCAATTGACCTCATATTTTGGGTCCGCCTTCCATAAAGTTCTTGTGTCCAGTTTACTAAAAACATGCAGTATCAACTCATGTTTTAGAAATCAAGTGGTCGGCACGCAAAAGCTTTAGTAAAAAACATTTCTGTAACGCTTATGTAGTAGTAACGTTAAATGTTATTCGGTATTAAAACAAGCATGTCAAACATGTATCAGAAATCATGTGTAGGATAAGCCAATGCTTTAGTAAAAACATTCATGTAAGCTTATGTAGTAGTAACCGATAAGTTATTCGGTAAAACAAGCATGTATTCTCACCCCAAAAATAGTTTAAGAAAACCATTAAAAATGAAAAGGTGGGGCTATGAACTCACCTTAGTCAAGTTTCGGATAATAGATTCAACGACGAACGAACAATAATGATACGCCTCAACCACGACCTATAAGATACTGGTCCCGTGATCAGCAGAATAAAGATGGGTGTAAAATGCATAAATATTGCACAAGTAAATAAATATATTTCTAAACACATACATATATAATTACATATTATGGAATCCACATGAACGCCCTACGTTTTATTAATTAAGACGCTTATAATAATTGTATTCCTCTCGGTATTAATTCACGACGCTGTTCCGGGAAGTTTCTATTTTTAGCAGGTTACTATTTTAGGAAAGTTTCTATTTTTAGCAAGCTTCTAATTTAGGAAAGTTTCTATTTTTAGAAAATTTCTATTTTTGGAAAGTCCATTTATGGTAAGATATGACTCACCCATTCATAAAATGTTAAGTTTCTGACAAACCCCGACACGCCGATAATATATATGCACTTATCCATATGTCCTTGTTTACCTTATGACTATATACATAATTACATATATAAAGTTTCCATTTATAGACTTACTATTTTTAGATGTAACCGAAATGTACCCAATAATATATATATATCGCCCAATTATTTCCGTTAATATTTCACAAGCTCAAACGGACTCTAAATCGCTCAAATTTCCCATTTTTAACAAAAATTAGCAACCAACCCATTCCTTTATAAGTTTTTACCTTTTTATTAACTTTACCAAATCTGACCCGTTTCAAAAACGACCCGTTAAAACATATTTTCACATCTCGGACTCTAAAGTACCTGGACGTAAAACGACGAAAATTTTAAAAAAATTAAAAAAAAAAAACAAAAAAGAAAAAAAACAAAAAAAAAAAAAAAAAAACAAAAAACAAAAAAAAAACCCCCCCCAAACCCCCCCCCCCCCAACAAAACACGAAACAGAAAAAAAAAAAAAAACCCCCCCCCCCCCCCCCTTCGGACAACTTTTTAGTTTTGGCCGGACGGAAAACGACAGAATCGGACCGAAATTACCCTTGCCCAAGTCGATGCAGTTTATTAATATGAAAACACCCTGGTTTAGCCTTAGCGTTTAGGACACATTTTTACTTGTTTCCAGGATTATCCGACCTCGCACGAGGCAGTAAAAGGCCATCCGAACAACTTTGTGTTTTGGCGAGGCGAAACAGACTAGAAAATGACGAAAAAGCCCCTTCAAAATCCTGAACATGCAATAATTATACCCAGAAAACTGGATTTTTACAAGGAACCAATTTCTAGTTTCAATTTGGCCATAGTGAATCTTCGTTTTTAAAGAGTTAGAAGGCGATCCTATACCATGGAAAACAAACCGTCTTGGCAAGCTCTGCATAATCTTAAACAAGTTTTTTTAACTTTATCATTTTTATGACACGGAAAAGTGGGCTTTAATTTTTCTGCAGAAAATGCCCCGTTACCAAACTACGCCAAACACTATTTTCATCACAAAACCACTTCACCAATACATTTAACTAGCCTATCTCCATCCTTTATCATAACCACAATTATTCAACACCTATATCAATTGAACACTAATTCGATGTGGATTCCCCAAATTACATTAAAATATAGCATATGCATTTAAAAATAAAAAAAAAATATCAAGCGGGTTTTAGAGGTCACAATCACTAGAAGATGCAAGTAAAAATAATCAAATCGAATGTTCTTTTGGTCCCTTATTCAGCCGATCCCAAACACCCCTTAATATCCAAAAACTTTGATTTTTATTACAACCATAATCTTGCATATACACTAGTCTTCAATCTTTTAACTAAATCTTCACCTCAAAACTTCAAGAAACTAGAAAAATAAAGATTTCGATAATCTTTTGCATGGTGATTTTTCTTGTTGGATTGATGAGGTTAATGTAGGATTAATGTAGTTGATTGTAGGAGTGTGTAGTAGTGATTATGAATAGTAGAGAAAAAAAAAATTATGGTGGTTTTCCTTTGGTGTTGTGGTTCGTCAGATGCAAAAGAGAAGAAGCAGGAAGAATGTTTTTGATATTTATGAGTTTATTAATGAGATAAGTGTGGGCTTTTATATAGATGACACATGCAAACTAGTCAAATCCATTCCCTGGTAAGTGAGAATTGTGTTGGAGTGGGATTGGGTCAAAGGGGTGGCGTCTAGAGGGCTTAGGATTTAAAGGTTTTTTTTTATTTACTTGTAAATACCTTGTGTCCATGTTTAATTAACATGTATCTTGTACATGTTTTAAGTAAACGCGAGTTTGGCCAAATACAAGGAATAAAGACGACGAGGTTCATAAAATAATATTTTACGATCATAAAAAATAATAACGAAACGCGTCGTATATATATTTTTTTTACAATACTTAAAACGATTAACGAACGCGCGGTCAAACGTTGACTCGCGAAACGTCAAAAATAAAAATAATAAAATCTTTTTAAAATTTTCATAATAAAATACGAAAATATTAACTATCGACAAATAAAATTTTAAATGTCGACTCTCGCTCACGGAAACTCGTAAAATAATATTTACGACGTCGGGTTTGCGACCGTCGTACGCGTCGAAAAACTCGGGTTGTTAAAGACTCAATAAAATTGAGGCTAACAATCTCCCCCGAAGTGAGTTCATTGATGACACTCCTTCATGAGATCAGTGAGATTGCTTTTGTCGTTTAAGCTCGAGTGTTCTTGGTCTTTGCCTTCGTTGTTTGTTGTAAGCTGTTCTTCATTGCTTTGTGATCTTGACTTTGAGGCCTTTGTCATAGGCTTTATCGTCTTTGCCATTGCGATCTTATGTCTTTGACAATCATGCTCATCTTTTGCATTATCTTGAAAGCTTCAAATCACGAGTTTGCGGAAGTCTTTGTCTTTAAATCTTGAGCCTTTCTAGATAGTATATCTTCATAGATTGAGCATTGAATGGGCTTGAGGTTGCGGGTTGGGACGTTACCACGTTTGACCTGCAGGTTTCTCGATAGTGATAACCGAGAAATTGATTTGAAAATCACTCGACGTCGTCACTCGTTAAAGAGTTTTGTAAACATCGAGAGTGTCAAGTTTTTATCAAATTCATAACCGTCATTCATTTACTGGACCAAATCGATATCCAGTTGTCACAAGTTTGATTCATATAGAATCTCGCAAGTTCCTACCAAGAGGGATTGTTGATGTGGCTCAAGAGGATTTCAAATCTTCATGTGATTACATTAGGTATCACTCGGATGTTTGGCAAATATCACACATATGATATTGCGTAGGACTCTTGGATAACAGCTTGTGAACTTGATGATGTTCGACAAGTGTTGAAATGGATGTGTCCTACGAGATTTTTATTGATCTCTTGGCTCTAGACTCTATAGTGCATTTTGGTTTTAGTAATCGGAGGCTGGAGCAGATTGCCACTATTCAATATCAAACCATCTCGGAGTGAGATGTTATAGATATCGTGTGTATCTCGTGGACAAATGAGACAAGTTTTTGTTGAGAGAGAAAACCCGACTGGCTGGGAAGGGTTGTGGCATTGCATCACTGGTCCATGATGCGTTTTTCATGTCAGCAATCAACGTGTGATTCTGACAGCATATGTATTGACTGGTTTCTGCCTTTAGTTGTGTGGAGGGCTCTTTTTTTTTTTTTTTTTTTAGACACTGTATCCATACATTTCTTTTTATTCTTTCAACGCCTTCAATGCTTACCAAGACGTCATTACTAAAAACCAACCTGTTGTGGATTGTTCCAGAGTTATCAATCTTAGTCGGCCCTTATTCCCTATACATTCATCTCCAATCATACTAAGGACTGCTATTTCTAACTTTGGATTATCCTTGGGTGAACCTCCGGTTCTGGTTGGATCATGGATTTGATTCCTAACCCTAACCACCTTATGACTTTAGTATCGTCGTGAAATTTAAGATGTTGTTGGGTATAAGATCAAACATAAAACCTTTTCCTTACTTGTTCAGCACTTGAGTCATTTAGATCATATTTTAAATACATTTTCTCCCCTTATTTTAAATAATAAACACTTAGTTTTTGAAATACCTTGTGATTAAAATATGTCTTGAAAAATCTGTGGGAGAAAATATGATCAGCATGAATGGTTTGGAATATTTTAATAATGTTTTGAATACATAAGAATGGTCGTTGATGATGTATCCAAGAACATTAAAACGTGGTTTTTCGAAAAACTCCCCCTCAATAATAGGACCAATTATAAATAATATGTTGATTCTTTTGTCAATATTCTCATTGTGTGGGATGAGAGTGTGTGGAAATCACTCAACGTTTGGAATGATTATGAAATTGTCTTCGAGAAATTCTTGAAAAAGTTGTGTGTCAAACTTTTTGAAAAAAACAGATGTTAGGGGACTTTCTTTCTAACGGTAAGGGTAAGCGATGAAACGTACACTATTCCTTTTTCTGGAGCTAAAAACATTGCATGTCTTGGTAAGACCAGCTCAAGACGAGAATACGATAAATGTTCTGTTGTGGGATAAAGTTATAAACCTTCTTTATTTGAAGTCCGGGATTGTTACTGAGATTTGCACTATACGCCATTAGAAAATTAGAAATGATATGTTTTTGAACTGTTAGAAAACTTCTCGCTCGAACTTCATTTACACACCCGTGTCAATGTTAATCGACATTTCTAAGCACGTAAATGTTATCGATTCCAAGAGACATGTCGAGAAGAATTTTTTTGGAAATTTTCTGTTTTTCTGATTTTGTATTTTCTATATATGTACCTGTTGTCCTCAGCATTGCTATGTGAAGGTGGAATAGTAATTCCAACTTTTGTCGTGATGTAGCTGTCTTGAATGCTAGAGGAACAAATTTTGGAACCAGCTTTGGACTTGTCTGTTCATTGCTGTGGTCTTGAATTCCGAGTTCTGAACGGTTATGATCAGAAGTCATTTGATGAAGAACGAGGCCTGAACTGATGTGAACAGACATCATCTCCATGAAGACCGAGGCTTGATCTGTTGCGATCAAACATCTTTGAACATTGAGGAACGGGGCCTGAAGCTACATTTTCAACAGACATCTCTTGTCGTTGTGGTGCGAGGTCTGAACTGTTGTGATCAGACATCATTTGAACATTAAGGAACGGGGCCTGAAGTGTTATTTTCAGCAGACACCATTTGACATTGATGATCGAGGCTTGAACTGCTGTGTTCAAACGTCATTTTGTGATCATCAGGGTCAATAATTCCCTTGAAGCCCTGTTTTTGAGATATCTTTCTTTTTCGCAACAAACTTGAGGTCCTTCCTATGTAGGATTAAATCGATGTACCTATACTTAAGAGAGTACCCCCCCCCCCTGCACTGACATTAAGAGCTTGTTCGCTTTCACATTGGTTAGGCGATATCTGCATTTGAACCATTTGGGGGTTCACTTTCAACCTTTGTTGTGCTGTGGCGAATGTCTTTCCTGTGGAAAACCTCTAAGACAAACAGTTTGAGAATTTCTACCCGTTGTTCAGCCACTAAGACAAAGATCTAGGCCTTGTTGTTTTCTCATGCACAGTGGTAGTATTTTTTATGAACCTATGTCCTTTTGGGTTCTGTCTTTTTGGTTTCGTTGCAACCCTTATTGCTCTCCGGGTTTGTTTCTGTTTGTTGTCTTATTGGATGGAAACCTTAAGCCGCGAGTTGACTTCTTTCAGGAATTTTAATTACTCACACAGCATCATTGATTGGCTTTAAAGCAATTTCTGACACGTCGAAGAAACAAAAAATGTTTGGAGTCAGAAAAATTTCTAGGGATCCTAGAGTGTTCATGTGTCTTTTTCTTAGCTTCCTCTAGGTAGTGATTATGAACAATGTCGTTTGAGCTATACCTAGATGAGCTTGGTGCAATCATGTGATGAGGTTTTGCAGGGGCAGATTCTCTTCTCTTAGGCAAATAATGTGTAGTGACTGGTTTTGACAAGTCGTTGTTCACATCAACTTGGGAGGCAAACCGTGGTTTTGAAATTCTAGGTCTTTCAGACTTAAACGCAGTCGGTTGTCTAACAACGGATTGGTTTTTGAGTGGTTGTCCAACCGGTTTTCCCAAGATTGATGGCTTTGCAAACTTAGTATTCACACTATTTCCTGTTAGTTTCCTTAACTCATTTTTTAATGCTGCAATTGCAAACCCCTTTTTCTGAATCTGAGCTAGTACATCAGCATTTTCATTAGACTTTTTGTTCAGTTGTGCCATTAAAGATTCATTCTGGTCTTTGGTCTGAACTCGTGTCCTTTTGATAGAATCAAAAAGATCTTTGTAAGTCTGTTTCAAGTGCTCTTTTTCCTTATGTAACTGCTCATTCTCTGCAAGTAATTTAGCCACACTATGTTCCAATTCGATGTTTATTGTTTCAGTTACATCGATGTCATTTTTAACTTTGGCTTCATTACTTTTCTCTTTTAAAAATTGACTCTGTTGCCCTGATTTTAAAACATTGTTTTGCATTTGTAGTTCAAGATTAATACAATGTGCTTCGAGTTTTGCAAAATCTTTTTGACACTGGGCAACAGTCTTTTTGAGACAAACATTTTCAGACTCGAGTGATTGATCTGAGAGTTCAATTGTCTTGTCATCAGTTAATTTAGCAGGCAAAGGACGTATGTCATGACATTGTTCAGCATTCTGGTCAACCTTTCCTTCATTATTGAATTCAGGTTGCTCAGTATGCTGTTGTCCTGTAGCAGATACATTATCATCAGCAGTCATTTGTACCTCAGCCATTGGCTCTTCATCATATATGGGTCTGATATCTGCATCATCAACATGTGCATCATTCCCTGATCTGCTGCTTGTATCCTGCTCTTTTGATTCTGTCCCATTGCTTTCAATGATAACTGAACTAGCATCCAATGCATTACTCGTATCAGTTTTTTCCTTTTTTGTCTGGATTCGTCTTTCATTCACCCTGCTTTCATACTCTATTTTATGTTGTGCTCTTTCACCAATCGACTTCTTAACAGATTCCATATGTTGGATCAGTATGTTACAGAATTCTGGAATATCGAGTCGAGTGTATTGTAGGAATTTGTTGCGTGTCATGTTAACATATTCATCATCCAAATAAAACCGTGACTTGATGAACATCTGAAACTGTGTCTGGAGTACTTTAAAAGCAGACATGGATCCAATCTCTTGAAATTCTTCGTTGTCAAGTTGCTTTTGTAGTTGATCCATGTACAGGAACATTGTGCCCGTGAAAGTCTCTAGATCTTGACCAAAGAGTGTTGCAAATGCGCGTTTGAATCCATCCTCGGTTCGACTTCCTTTTAAGTCGTTGTTTGAAAGACACTTGAGGTGTGAATGAAGTTGTTGAAAATATACCATGCAACTTTCTTTTGATTTGTCTTGAATTAGTTGCATTTGTTGTATTTCCGAATCTGAACACGAAGATAAGGTATCTTTCTTTTCCATTTTATCGTGTATTGTGAAGTGTAAAAGATTTGTTGGATCTTAAGTAGGTAAAGTGATTGTTGTTGTGGAAAACTATTTTACGGGATTTTACAAGTCTTGACTAAACCGAGAAAATACAAGAGTATTTCGCGGGATTTTACTAAATCAAGAAAACCGTAAAAATAGAATTATTGTTGTTGAAATCGTTGAAGAACTTGAACTTTCGTTAACGATTTGTTGAGCAAAAACGATGAACAGGGAAATTTCTTACAACGAAAGGGCTAAAATTGAAAATTTTGAAAACTAAAATGTAAAACTAAAAAAACAACAAAAATTAAAAGTTTAAGAATGAAAAAAAATGAAAAAGTTTGAAAGTAAAAGGTTATATTTAATCTTGCTTAAAAAACAAAGGGTTAATAGTAAACTAATTAAAATCTAAATGTTAAATATAAAAACTATTTTAAAGTTGAGGGGCCAATAGTGTAAAATTGAAATTATAACAACTAAAAAACGTGTTTCCCTCCCTGATACATTATCTCTTTCATTTTAAATTTAGAAAAATGTTAACGTTTGTAAATTTGATCTCGCGGAGTCGCACGGTTATCGTCGGTAAAAACTAAATACACCACGTTGATCGAAAACGAATCACGAACACAACGGTCTTAGTTATAAGTCGTGTAGTCAACCGATACTCGAAACCGAAAACCGAAAATTTGTTAAAACGTGAAGATTTTTGTTCTCGTGGTTGATTTAGTTCGGTTCAAGCTAGAAAAAAAACTCGTTCGGTGCTAGTGCTTTCACTCGTTCGGCTCAAATAGAATGTTACTCGTTCGGTGCAACTTAAAAAGGTACTCGTTCGGTCGTCTTTTAAATGTTGCTCGTTCGGTCCTATAGATTGTTACTCGTTCGGTCCATGATGGAAGCAACTCGTTCGGCTGTTAAGTTTTCACTCGTTCGGTGATTTCACAACGTAACTCGTTCAGTTGTTACGTTTTCCACTCGTTCGGTTCTAACGTTTTTCACTCGTTCGGTTCTAACGTTTTTCCACTCGATCGGTTGTACAAGTTTTCCTCTCGTTCGGTTGTTGAGTTTTCACTCGTTCGGTTCTAACGTTTTTCCACTCGATCGGTTGTACAAGTTTTCCTCTCGTTCGGTTGTTGAGTTTTCACTCGTTCGGCCCAAGAAGATGAAAAACTCGTTCGATGATCAAGTTTTTTTCTTCGTTCGGCTCTTGTGAAAAACACTAGATCGTCTTCAACTTGGAATAGCTAGTTCGGTATACTTACGTCCTTGAGTTTGCTAAAAAATGGATCTATGTCTTGCCTTGTTTTCTTTAACAG
>BQNB010083683.1:0-14527 GCA_026074375.1 Tanacetum coccineum | reverse complement strand
ACCCTTATTCCGCTGCGACCCAATTTGGGGGTGTTACACCGTACCCAAGGTTCATAAAGCTCGTTGTAAAATATTTGATGTCAAACAATGACAAAATCCCCAAGATACCTCTATCCTTCCAACATGTTATTAAGCTTGACACAACACTTGGAAATCTAAAGTTTGCAAACAAGGGAACAATAAATCCAGTCTTTGGAATGCCAATTCCAGCAGTGATGTTGAATGATGACATAAAGGCTTCTACAGAGTATTCAGGGTACTTGAAGAAGGTTGAAGGAGGATCTACACCTCTTGTAAAAGGAGGTAAAGGATTACTTTCTAAGAAAGGGGTCAAAATAGCTGTGGAGCAATTAAGAATTCCAAAGAGAAGACGGTCAAAAACAGTAACTAACGAAGTCAACGAGTCAGAACAAATGGATGATCTGGATGATTTTGAGGAGACTAAGGAAGAAGAAGTAGTACCACTGGTCGGAAAAGATCAATTGGTGTTGTTATTGGTGAAGAAGCTCACCAAGAATCAGAAGTTGAAGAAGAAAGAATTGATAATTTAGAGAAATTGAAAGGATTGGAAACACTATCTGTTGCTGCTCAATTAAAGTTGGATATGAAGAAAGCACTAAAAGCCAACAATGATAACTTCTACATTCAATAACGTTCAAAAGGCTCAAGTGAAGGATCTGGCATAACTTTAAAGGTTACTGATAAGCTAGTTCATAAAAGCTCAAATGAGGGAGTTGGAGTGAGTCCAGAGGTTCCAGATGAGTCTGATAGCAGCTCTAGTAGTTCAAGTTCTGATTCAGAGGTTGCAATAGAAGACATCTCAAGTGATGAAGATGAAGTCAGTGAAAAGGCTGATAATGCAAAGACTGTAGATGCTGAGAAAGACACAAAAGTTCAAGTGGCTAATAAACAAGTTACAAAAAAACAGGCTAAAGGTTAAGAACTAAGCATTGATCAAGGTGGCAATGAACTAGCTAGTAAAGCACATCCTAATGTTCATATGGTAAAAGCCTAGCCACAGAAGCCTGAAGCAACCCTGATAAGTTCTTCGCATACTCTATCCTCTACTGAATTTACTAATCAATTCATTAATGAGCCTGCAGAAGTCAATCTTTCTGAAATCTTAAAAGATCCGGTTGAATCTAAAGTTCAATTAATGGTGGATGTACCAGTTAAACACGCTACACCAACTATACTAAGACATCCACTAATTGATACAACCGTGATAATAATTCTTGATACAACAACAAGTTTACCTACCTAACTACCACCAACACAACCAAAACGAGGAAAGATTAAAGGAATTCTGATGAAGTCTCAAAATCCTAATTCTTAAGAGGAAGATGAATCTCTAGAGAACATAGTATATATACTTGAGAGGCAAGAATGCATGAGGAACCGGCAGTTGATGAAGTGATCAATGTTGATGATCATTCTCAAGATGATTCTGCTCCATGTCAAGACAGGTCCAGATGGTTTAAGAAATCTCCTAGACCTGATTCTCCTGATCCAGAATGGATCAAAGATCCAAATGCTGATGCAGGACAAGAACAAGATTGGTTTCTTGAACTTGAGAAAACTGCAAAAGGTCTAGAAGAATTTGAAGACTTGCTGGGAACTACTTTTGACTTCTCAAACTTTGTTAATCATCGTCTCAAGAAAGATAAACTCACCAAAGCAGATCTTGAAGGTCCAGTATTCGAACTACTCGAAAGGAACCTGCAAAAGTTGTATTGAGTTAGAATACCACTTGGAGCAGCGGTACTGGGCATTCTCCGATATGCTCGATTGGACAAACCCTGAAGGTGACATAATTCCACAAGATCTCAACAAACCTCTACCTTTTCTTGGTGCTCCTGGTCGATTATACATTCCTGCAGATTACTTCTTTAACAAGGATCTTAAGTACTTAAGATCTGGTAATTTGAAAGAAAGAAAATACACTACGTCATTTACAAAGGCAAAAGCAACAAGGTATAAGTTATACAAAATTGAGGAAATGATTCCAAAACAGTGGAGTCGAAAAATTCGATTTTTAACTCATTTATTTTATATTTTTATTAAATACTACATGTTACAAGGATCGTAAGCATGTAGAGAACTCGAAAAACCGATTTATAACGAAGGAGATACGTAATTTACAAGTTACGCGATAATAAACGGGTTTATAAAAGAAATTTTATAAAAACAAGTTACAAAATACTACTAATATATAAGTTTGGTTATTTTTCTCAGATCACACATATTTTTAGGATTCCAAAACAATAAGAATCGTAATTTTTCAATCAATAACGAAGGAGTTATGAATTTCGCGAGTTTACGATAATAAATACTTTTATAAAGATAATTCTATAAAAGTTACTGTTCATCTCAGACATGAATATTTTGAAAATGTCATTAATTTGATAGAACTTTTAATAACAAATACGTGCTCGAAAGAATCGCTAAAAACGGAGCTACAACGAATAAAATATGACATTTACGGGTTTTACGATAACTAAATCTATAAAAATAAATTTATAAACTGTCATGAACAGTAAAAACCACTGTTCATCATTAGACTAAAAATATGAAAAATATTTTGATAACTTGTCTTAATACGAAAGCGTGGACGTAAGAAACATACCAAACGGGCTTAAAACGAGAAAGATACGCACTATTTTATACGTGTGCACTATTTCCTGACGTGAATAGAGTTGGTTCGTATTTTAATATAAATTTTTGCGAAACATTTTAGAATCATTTATATAATATTTATACATGTCCTAAACTTTATAAATATTATTTTACAAAGACAATTGAATTATTTATTCGATTATACGAATACAAACACACGAATAATATTTATCAAAAGCAATTTAAATATTGGGAGAATTATATATATATCCCTATTTTGCAAAAAAATTACATATATATCCAAACAAACTTAAAAATTACATATATGTCCATCTTTTGCTTAAAAATTACATATATATCCTTCTTTTTTTTAAAATTCGTGAAAAATTTTGAAAAAATTCCACAAGTTCGTGTATGTTAGTGCATAAAAAAGTTGTGAAGGAAGTTTTTCTAAAAGTGGATTATTTATTCGATTATACGAATACAAACACACGAATAATATTTATCAAAAGCAATTTAAATATTATTTCACAAACTCAATTAGATGGTGATGTAGCTATATATAATTATATATGGTAGTAGTTATTCAAAGTACTTAGTACTCATACGACCTATAATTGATTAGGTTGCATTCAGGCATAATTGTGACGCATTTTCTGTTGTGATTTACATTGTTAAACTAATCCACTCGAGGTGAGTTCATAGCCCTACGTTTTACATTTTATAATGATTTATAACTTTTGGGGTGAGAACATGCTTTGTTTTATAATTGGACGCAAGTGAACATTTCATATTTAAACTGATTACGTGTTTGCCTAAGTAGCGATAACCCAATGTGCCCACTATCATTAACTGTAAATCACATGGAAGGTGAGCGCGAATGTTATAAATAGATCTACTTGGGGGTGACGCCCCCGTTCAGGTGATTAGCTATCACTGGTGTCGAAACTAACGAAGCAACGAATGTTATACGCATGTGGATTGGGATGTTCTGGGTTAGAACATCATCATGGGCAATGTAGGCAATTTATATTGCAATTCATTTATGTCGAGCTTCAGTGTCATGAGCTTAGGGAAACGTAATTACATTTTTGTGATGTTTACATTTAATGTATTATCACGGGGGAAATCTTGCGGTCTTACACTTATATAATTCATAAACCTATGAATTCACCAACATTATTGTTAACGTTTTAAAGCATGTTTTTCTCAGTAGGTCAAGAAGGCATGAGGTGAAAGGGATACATTGGTGGTCGCTATTTTGGAATTCATTTGCATTAAAGATTTGGTTGCATTACATTTTGGAGAAACATTTGTTATGAACTAGAATCTTTGTATAATTTAACAACGAATAAGTAAAGCTTCGGGCTTTTGTATCAAACACTTTGCTAAATCCAATGTATCGGTTTTAAATGACACTTTTAAAGGTCGTTCTTATATATCTTGTGATATTGATCTATGAAGTAACGCTCCCAAACCCATATTCCGCTACAACCTATTTTGGGGGTGTTACAGATTGGTATCTAGAGCCAAGGTTATAGAGAACCAGGTCAAATGTTTTTGCTGGACTGTAACCGTTTTTAAACATTACATTCATACAAAGGGGTTTTCATGGGACATACATACACTAGTTGTTTGCATTAGTTAGTTTTACTGGATGCTTACATGATGCATATACGTGTTCATATTATAGTACGTACGTTACTATGAGGGTATTATGTATATATACAAATATTAGTTTGCATTCTTTCGCACATACTCTACATTTATTTATATAAGGGGTATTTATATAAATATAGGAACATTTCTTTAGGCAATGTAGCACTATAAGCTCGTAGGTCCTAAACGCTACCTAAACATTAATCTATCGAAGATGATATCTTACCATCATTCATTTATGCCATGAGCGCATATTCATATTTACCGTACCGGTCTTATATAATATACTTATACAAGTTAAATTTTGCTCGTTGCGAGCAGTCATGTTTTCATCATCGACGGTTATCTACACGTCTGTCTATATTAATTCCGAGCCATGGAGATTCCAGTGAGCTTCTGATGAAGAGCTAGAGGAACCAATAGAGGATCAGCCTCTACCTGCTGATGCCTCACCTACAGCCGTATCACCGGGCTACATTGCTGACTCCGATCTAGAGGAGGATCCTGCTGACTATCTTGCCGATGGAGGAGACAATGATGATAATGAGTCATCTGATGATGACAACAATGATGATGATGTTGTGAAGGATGAGGAGAACGAGGAGGAGGAGGAGCACCTAGCTTCGGCCGACCCTTCTGCTAAACTTATAGATGATCTTGTCCCCTCAAGCTGAGGATATAGAGGCATTTGAGACTGATGAGTCTGCTTCTACACCACACACATCTCCACACCATATCATCTTCTTTTTTGAGACCAAATCCCGTACAGTACGGATGTCTATTTAACACCATACTCCACGATCACTATCTGCTGAGACATGCATTACTGAGTTTGTTGCTGCACTACCTTCATCATCACCACCACCAGAGAATATTAAGTCACTTAAAGATAACATAAGCGGCTAGCATCTAGAATCTTAAGAAGCACCCTGGCCCATAGACAAATAGATTTGTCATTGTAGCTCGTTTTGTATTATATCCTACTAAACTCGAGTGATACTCAGTTGGTAGCGTTAATGGAAAGCTTGTACTCTTTTACTCAGGTAAAACGATGTATTAAGTATTAACCTACGCTGTTAGTTATGATCATGCTACTGTATGATGTGGATTTATTTATGCCATGATTGTTGTTATCTTATATCTCTGCATGACGTGGTCTCACCTTACATATATGTTGGGATCATGGAGTGTCATGATTTTCCCTTGGATGAAACTTCATATACATTTTATTCCATGTGATCTTCAGGAAATGATGACAACTGTTAATCAAGGGATGAGTGTTGAGGAAATTGAGCGGGTTGTAGCCCAGCGAGTGGCTAATGCTATCGAGGCTATTGCTATTTATGAGATGAAAACCAACATGGCCCACAAGTCAATGATCTAGACTAAACGACAAGAAGACAAGGTAGCAGAGAATGCTAGCAACAAGAGGAAGTGGGAAGGTAACCACAATGGAAGCTCGAGACAACAAAACAAAGGGCATAAGATGCCTAGAGCACACACTATTTGGCCAATAAACAAGAAGGCATATGCTGGATCTCTACCTCTGTGCAACCAGTGTAAATTTCACCATAATGGACCGTGCACTTTAAAGTGTGGAAATTGCAAGAAGTTTGGCCACATAACCTGAAATTGTAGAACACATACTGCTGCTAGGAATCAACGAACTCCCACTTGTTATGAGTGTGGAGGTTTGGGACACTACAAATGTGTGGACATGTACTGGAAAGGAAAAGCTTATGAAGACTCTAGCGCTACGACGTCTAACCTTAACATCTAAGGAGAGACCCTCCCGTATTACCTAGTGAACTCTAAGCGGAAACTTTATTAGACTTTAAATTCCAATAGGAATTTGTATGGTACTTTCTTTTGAACCTCGTTGTACCCGTGGATGATTTAAATTATCTATCAAATTATCGTATTATGAAAATTTCATCAATATTAATTTAGATTCCTTGATTACTCTTACAAACTACTCTCATGAATATCATGAGATCATAACGCTATTTTGACGAAAATGAGCAATGCATCGTTAGTCCTCAATTATACATGGTCTGAATAACTTTATATAATTCATGAAAGTACCATGCCATGCTGAGAGTAGTCACCTTAAAACTTCTTGTCAAGAAACAATTTTCTATTTATGTCAAGTTTTGTGTGCGTGTTCATAAAACGTATTTATCACAAGGAACCAAACTAATAATCATAATAACTAGGTAAATTTTTACCCCACTTTAAAAAAATGTTATAACTGACGCGTTAAGCATAAGGGAACGAATAAAGCCACTAGAAGCCAAGCCTTAGACACAACAATACATATTATACCAACATCACTACTCTTGAACGCTTAAGTTAAAACAATTTAGAAGGGGAATGCAAACGAGTTACCAAGCGTGGTAACGAAATTTTCGAAAGGCATAAATAAAAATAACAAATAGATTTATTGCCACAACATCAATTTATTATCTTAGAAGTAAGATTACATAAGAACATAAAGGAAATACAAGTTTTATTACAACCTTCCCCTAGCAATAATATCTATTCCTTCCGAAAGAGATCCACGTCGATAGCAAGAACGATGAGGGGCACGAGAATCGCTAGAATAAAGGCTATATACTGAAATTCTTCTTCTTATGGGACGTAGGCAAGATAAATGCCGAGTGCTACCGCGCTCGCCATCGCCAAGAGTGTAATGATATGCAACATTTTTAAGGATTGGATAAGAGAAAATTTAAGTGAAAGATTTAGTGTTGTGTGGAGAAATGGAGGATACAAATTTGGTATTTAAAGGAGAAAGTAACCGTTGGGGTTACTGTTCATTAGCCATTGGGGTTACTGTTCACGTAAAAAAAATTACCAACACCACTTTACTATATAAAGTCGACATCATTTTATACAAAATCCTTGGCTAAAAAGGCGAAGACGTATCATTAGTCACCCTAGGACAAACCGCCGGCAAGTTAAACGTCACCAAGGAATTGAGACCCGTACCAATGAAATTCTACATCAAGATAACAAATTGATTTAGCACGTATTAGGAGCATTAAGACGAGCATTTACACCTCTTCATCAACACTATTCTGGAGGTGCATCGATTACCGAGAATTAAATAAGCTGACGATGAAGAACCGTTATTCGCTCCCGACAATTTATGATTTATTCAATCAACTTCAAGGGTCGAGTGTTTACTCGTATATCGACCTGAGGTCGGGCTATCATCAACTGGGGGTTCGTGAAGCAGACATTCCAAAGATCGCCTTCAGAACTCCATATGGACATTATGAATTTCAAGTCATGTTGTTGTATACCAAAATTTTTCTAAGTGTGAATCTTAGATTTCCAAAGTACAGTTCCTCGGTCACATGATTGATAGTCAAGGCATTCACGTGGACCCCGTCAAGATCAAATCCATAAAAGATCGGGCATCTCCTAAGGCACCAAGCCAACGGACATTCGTCAATTGTTAAGTCTTGCCAATTATTACCAAAAATTCATTGAAGGATTTTTTGGGATTTCCAAGTTGATGACCAAGCTTACTCAAAAAGGAGTTAAGTTCGATTGGGGAGACAAGCAGGAAGCTGCCTTCTAGTTATTAAAGCAGAAGTTGTGCAGTGCGCTAATTCTGGCTTTACCTGAAGGAAACAAAGATTTCATAGTCTATTGAGATGCTTCACATAAGGGATTGGGTATTGTATTAATGCAAAGAGAGAAAGAAATTTCTTATGCATTACGCCAATTAGAAATTCATGAGGAAAACTATACGACTCATGATTTGGAACTTGGATCAGTAGCATTTGCTCTAAAGATTTAGAGGCACTAATTATACGGAACCAGGTGTACGGTGTTCACTGATCACAAGAGTTTACAACACATTCTTAATCAAAAAGAGTTGAACATGAGGCAACGTCGTTGGTTAGAGTTGCTTAGTGATTTCGACTGTGAGATTCGTTATCACCAGGGGAAAGCAAATGTTGTTGCTGATTCTTTGAGCAGGAAGGAGCGAATTAAACCATTAAGAGTTCAAGCCTTAGTTATGACTATTGGCTTGGATCTTCCTAAACAAATCCTAGAAGATCAAATTCAAGCACAGAAACCCAGAAACACCAAGAACGAAAATGTAGGAGGTATGACCAGGAAGGATATACCAGAGGAGAAGTTGGAACCCCGTGCGGATGGAACTCTATGCTTAAATGGCAGGAGTTGGTTGCCCTGATATGGTAATTTGAGGACTGTGATTATGCACAAGTCCCACAAGTTAAAAATACTCTATCCATCCGGGTTCTGACAAGAACATGAAAAAGCTATATTAGTGGCCTAATGTGAAGGCCGACATTGCCACCTAAGCTAGCAAATGTTTTGACATGTACTAAGGTCAAGGCTGAACACCAAAGGCCATTGGGTTTGTAGGCGCAACCCGAGATACCTAAATGGAAGTGGGACAATATCACCATGGATTTTGTCACGAAGCTTCCTAAGTCGTCACAACGTTGTGACACCATTTGGATGATTGTTGACTAACTTACTAAGTCTGCCATCTTTGTACCAATGAGGGAAACTAATCCCATGTAGAATCAAGAAAGAATGTACCTAAAGGAGGTAGTCACAAGGCATGGATACCTATCTCAATCATTTGTGATCACGTCCCTAGGTTCGCATCAAATTACTAGAGGTCACTTCAGAAGGATTTGGGTACTAGTCTGGATATGTGTACTGCGTACCATCCACAAACTGACGAACAAAGCGAGAGCAATATTCAAACTCTCAAGGATATGTTGCGTGCTTTTGTGATCGACTTTGAAAAGGGTTGGGTTAACCTTTTGCCATCGGTTGAGTTTTCATATAACAATAACTATCACGCTAGCATCAAGGCTGCACCATTTGAAGCACTTTACGGTCGAAAGTGTCGTTCACCTGTGTGTTGGGCCGAGGTTGGAGAAGTTCAACTCACCGGTCCAGAAATAGTTCAAGAGACGACCGAGAAGATCGTCCAGATCAAGCAAAGAATACAAGCCGCATGTGATAGGCAAAAGAGTTACGCCGATTTAAAGCGTAAGCCAATGGAATTTCAAGTTGGGGATAGTGTTATGCTTAAGGTTTCGCCTTGGAAAGGGGTCGTACATTTTGGCAAACGGGGGAAGTTAAACCCTAGGTATGTCGGACCATTCAAGGTGTTGGAAAAGGTTGGAGCCGTTGCTTACAAGCTTGAGCTTCCTCAAGAGTTGAGCAAGGTTCACAATACGTTCCATGTATCCAACTTGAAATAGTGCCATGCCAACGAACCATTAGCCGTTCCGTTGGATGGACTTCATATTAATGACAAGCTTCATTTTGTCAAGGAACCAGTAGTAATCATGGATCGTGACATTAAACGATTGAAACAAAGCCGTATCCCAATTGTCAAGGTTCGATGGAACTCTAGGCGAGGCCCTGAGTTTACATGGGAACGCGAGGATCAATTTCGAAAGAAATATCCACATCTCTTCACAAAGACCGCACCGTTGTCAAGTGCCGCGTCTTAAGCCTTGAGGACAAGGCTCATTTAACGGGGGAAGACTATAACACCCCGTGTTTTAGGGTCATTTACGACGTCAATAAATTCACTATTTATTTTTAGTATTGTACGCGTTTGCTTTTAAATCGTAATCGTTAAGTTAAATCGCGTAAGCTAAAAATTATCATTCAATGTAAACGGGCATCAAACAATTAAATGTTTACATCAAGCAAGTGTTAAGTAATTATTTTGAGGATAATTATTAACTTTGTTCATTTTATTTTTATTGGTTGCGTTACGTAAATTGGTACGTTATCGCAGATAAAATAGTGTAGGCTTAACCCGGAACACCAAAACTTTTTTTCCTTTATTCGCTTCAACAAAAACCCACATTTGTACCCAATACCCAAAATTTACAATATATCATCACACATAAGCTTATATGGCCGGATATGGTTGAGAAAAACCAAAGAAATATCTAAGTCCAAGACATATTCCTTGAAATCATGAGATGTTCTCATGTTTTAGGAAACCAAAAAAAATGATTATCTTTCTTACTAACTCTAATAGTGTCTTGACCAAGATCTCCATTGTTTTACTCCTCTATCTATGACTTTCTCCTAGGGCAATAACTTAATAGTCTTCATGATATTTAAACTAGCAACTAGATAAGAAACACATACATCTCATTTCCTTAAGTGAAATCAACACAAAACTCTCTCATTTTCACCCTCCATAGCCACGGCTCAAAAAGAAACACATAAACCATCCATATAATTTTTATTTACCACATTTCCATGTAATCCTATATCA
The DNA here is from genome assembly GCA_026074375.1 of Tanacetum coccineum. Taxonomy (NCBI): domain Eukaryota; kingdom Viridiplantae; phylum Streptophyta; class Magnoliopsida; order Asterales; family Asteraceae; genus Tanacetum; species Tanacetum coccineum. Next base: position 3,948 of record BQNB010083683.1, on the reverse strand, counting down.
TATCTAAGATATCCTAAGGTGATTAGGAGGTTTGGTTTGGAGTTACAAGGGTTAAAATAAGAAAGTGTAAGATTAGGGTTTTGGTTTGGATTAGGGTTTTCAAGTGTTGTAAGCTTGGGTTAAGTAGCTAAATAAGGGTTTAGGTCATATTATTCATCATCCTACTTCATATTAAGGTTACCTAAAAACCTTAATCTCTTTACATTCCTGATTTTATGTGTATATAATGGCTATGTAGTTAATCACCATCTAGGAACTTATTTACTTATAAAAATAGATTTTTACACTTGTTTATGATTTTGGTAAAACTTTGTCATATGATATATGGATGTCATGGATCATGATAATAAGCAAGTATATACATTATATGAGTGTTGGTTAAGTTATGTAAAGCATATATAGGTAAAAGTATAAAAAGTTACTTATGAAAGTTCATGGATAAATAAGTATGTACACATTTGGATCTTGTGATTCTTGGATTATATATGGACTAATGATGGACTAGAGACCCTAATGATGTAATACATGTGATGTTGAAGGTTGTAATGGACTTGTAACCAAGTGGTTAAACTAGAAAGTTACAAAAATCAAGTTTAAACAAGTTTTTAACAAAAACCCAAAAGGGTCTGATCAAATTCGATTTTTAACTCATTTATTTTATATTTTTATTAAATACTACATGTTACAAGGATCGTAGGCATGTAGAGAACTCACAAAGACCCGATCTTTTAACGAAGGGATACGTTAATTTACAAGTTTATGCGATAATAAACGCGGTTTATACAAGAAATTTTAATAAATAAAAGTTACAAATCTACTACTATTTATAAGTTTGGTTATTTTTTTCAGATCACACATAATTTTAGGATTCCAAAACAATAAGAATCGTAATTTTTCAATCATAATGAAGGAGTTAGGAAATTTTGGAGTTTCGTAATAAATACTTTTATAAAAATAATTTTATAAAAGTTAGGCGTTTCATATCAGACTGTGATATTTGAAAACTTCATTATTTGATTATAACTTTTAATAACAAAAGGGACCGTGTCGAATAATCACTAAAACGGAGCTATAACGAATAAAATACGTTATTTACGGGTATTACGATAACTTAAATCTATTAAAAATAAATTTATTAAATGTCATGAACAGTAAAAACCAATGTTCCTCAGGGACTAAAATATGAAATATAATATTTTGATAACTGTCATTTGAATTCGATAGCTAGTGGACGTTAAGGAAATCATACCAAACGGGCTTAAAACGAGAAAGATACACACTATTTTATACTTGTGCACTATTTCCTGACGTGAATAGTGTTGGTTCGTTTTTAATATAAATTTTTGCAAAACATTTTAGAATCATTTTATATAAAATATTTATACATGTCTAAAATTGTATAAATATTATTTTTACCAAAGACAAATAATTTATTTATTCGGTTATACGGATACAAAATTACGAATTATATTTTATCAAAAGCAATTTAAATATTATTTCACAAAAAAACTCATTAGATGGTGATGTAGCTTATATATGGAATTTCTATATGGTAGTAGTTATTCAATGTACTTAGTACTCATACGACCTATAATTGATTAGGTTGCATTCGGGGCGTAATTGTGACGCATTTTATGTTGTGATTCCATGGTTAAACTCATCACTGAGGTGAGTTCATAGCCAACGTTTTATTTTATACATGATTTATAGTTTTGGGGGGCGAGAACACATGCTTTGTTGTATAAATTGGACAAAGTGAACATTTCATATTTTTAAACTGTTTACATGTTTGCCTAGTGCGATAACCCAAGTATATGTGCCACTATCATTTACTGTAAATCACTGGAGGGGTTGAGGCGCGCGAATGTTTTAAATAGATCTATTTGGTGGGTGACGCCCCGTTCGTTGTGATTAAACTAATGGTGTCGAAAATACGAGCCAACAAATGTATACCATGTCGGATTTGGGATGTTTTGGGTTAGAACATCATCATGGGCAATGTAGGCAATTTATATTGCAATTCATTTATGTCGAGCTTCAGTGTCATGAGCTTAGGGAAACTTTATTACATTTTTGTAATGTTTACATTTAATGTATTATCACAGGGGAAATCTTACGGTCCTACACTTATATAATTCCTAAACCTATGAATTCACCAACATTATTGTTGACGTTTCAAAGCATGTTTTTCTCAGGAGGTCAAGAAGGCATGAGGTGAAAGGGATACATTGGTGGTCGTTATTTTGGAATTCATTTGCATTAAAGATTTGGTTGCATTACATTTTGGAGAAACATTTGTTATGAACTAGAATCTTTGTATAATTTAACAACGAATAAGTAAAGCTTCGGGCTTTTGTATCAAACACTTTGCTAAATCCAATGTATTGGTTTTAAACGACACTTTTAAAGGTCGTTCTTATATATCTTATGCTATTGATCTATGAAGTAACGCTCCCAAACCCATATTCCGCTGCGACCCATTATAGGGGTGTTACAATTCGGGGTTAACCGAGTATCCCGAATGCTAGATAAGGTCGGGTATCAGGATGAAAAAGTTTGGCTAACCGATCCAATCAAAGACTTTAAGAACACAAAGGAATGTAATGGATCTTTATTTTATTTAATTCTCTCTAAGAAAACAATTCACTAAACTTTTTGTTACAATGAACTTTTCCTTTGAGGCTACTTTTTCCTCTCTTCTCATATGCCCTATTTATATTATGACTAAAGAGATAAGGAAGGCTACATGATAAGGTTATGACTTATAACTTATCATCTATTTTAAAAACAATCTTTAACTTATTATAGATTATTAGACACATGCTTTTACTTGCTCGAGACCGTCCCGGATCATGCCTCCCCTCCTCACAGAGAGGGCCAACTCTTGTTGGTCTTAGAATTGGATATAAGGAAAACGGGCATTTCTAACTTCCTTTTGAGAACTATTTTGCGTGGCTAGGCAGTTGTCCCTTCATTCCAGTTCGGTGCAACTTCCTTTCAAAGCTTCGGGTTGGCCACGACTTTCTCTCTACAATGGTAGCCTTTGATAACATCTTTTTTTGTTCATTTCCTAATTTGTCAAGAGAAGGAAAAGACTGTAGTGGTTTCTCATCAAGCATTGATGGCTTAAACAACTTTAACTTGTCAACATTAATCGCCTGATACATCTCCATATATGCTGGTAGGTTTAGTTGACACGCATTCTTATCGATTTTTTTGAGGATTCAAAACCGGCTCATAAGGAATGAGTTTAATTTTCTTACCCTTAGTTTTTGGCTTTTCTTAAGTTCTGTGACGATCACCTTCTTGAAAATTTCCTTTAACTCGCTAACGATCATGCCATTTTATCTCATCGTTTTCTAAAGTCGAGTTTTGATACATACCAACCTTAGACGGAGTTGAATATGCTATTAGTTGGCTATCATGTTCACTAACTTGATTCATTGGCATGTCACAAACATCTTCAAATACCGTAGGGTATGCTGCTATAACATTTTTAGGTTGATTATTAATATGAGATAAGGCAGCTTTCCATGGGGCGTACAAGAGAGAGAAGAACGACTTGAGACGCATTCACTAATCGACGTGATTGGCAAGCCGTGGTAAAGTCGACATTCCTCGTTCCCTTGCTCCTATTTACGAGATATTTTTTCCCATCTTTCACGAATTGATATTTTTGTGCACGTCAAAAATATATGGCATTTCGTTCCCAAAGATACATGCTTCCAAAAATTACTTGGAAAATATCTAACGGAACCACTTCACATAATACTTCATCTACATATTGATTCAAGATATCAAATTGAAACTTACATTGTTTATTGACTTGTGTATCCATATCCTTTTGGTTCCAACCCAAGGAGTAAGGATGTAAAACCTAAAAATCTCAATAAGTGTAAAATTACCAAAATACCCCTAACGCAATAAAATCCATAAAAGCATGCATAA
>BQNB010083682.1:11915-28968 GCA_026074375.1 Tanacetum coccineum | reverse complement strand
ACTTGTTCGTTGCCTTAACAGAATATTAAATAGATGACGGGTTCGTGTAATTCGTTCATGACTTAGGAAATAATTACATAGATCATCATAAGTGTGACAAAGTGTAGGATCCCGTTGCTTAATGAATCTTAACCTTTAGCTTGTAAAGGGTTTGTTACTTTAGATAAATCCAAAGCAACAATAATGAAACACTGATTGAACGCTATTGATTATGGGGAAACTAATCAACAATGCTAAGAAGAACAATATAATCAAAACACTTTTATATTGAACTTTGAATCTGCCTAAGTTACAGATTACAAACTATGATTTGCTAATCGATCTCTATGATCTTCTGTAGAACTATATTTACTGACTATGCCTCTGGTTCCTTTTATAGACTAAGGAAACCCTAATGGGCTTTACAAAACGCGTATAAAGATAATGCATATCTTTTCCTAAGATATCTCATGCATATCTTTAACTCTAACTAATCTCTGCGTAAGCAGACTTAACTATTACACAAACATTATTAACTATGATAAACCCGCTACCAGTACTAACTATTACACTAGCAGAATTAACTACAATACTAACAGAATTAAGTCTATTATACAAAATTCCTAACAATCCTCCCCTAAACTTGAACTTTACTTGTTAACTTCAAGTTTCTTGAGTTGTCTTCAGTTTGGGCTTTTGAGAATTATTCCAAGCACGTCTTCAAGTCCTTATCTTAGATCATACTTTGTCTTTTAGTTTGTCTTCTCTTCACAGCTACACAGCAACATCCAACTAAGTTGGCTTTATAGTTTTTGGCAAACTACCAGCCATCAACGGATTTGATATGTCTTTACCATGAGCCATTTTCTATGGACTAGTCAATGCTTTATTGTAGTAATAAGGTGCATTGATAACCTTATAGTTTTTAGCAAACTATCAGCTATCAACGGATTTGAATTCTCTTTACCAGTAGCCGTTTGCTCTGGAGTAGCCAATGCTTTAATGCAATACTATGGTGCATTGATTACCATATAATTTTTGGTAAACTGTCAACCATTAACAGATTTGAGAAGTCTTTACCAAATCCGTTTGCTTTGGACTAGACAATCCTTATTCCTATTAAGCATGGTGAACTTATAACCATTTGTTGTGTGGTGGTTAGCCAACACCCAAACCCTTCTCACTTCTATAATAGTCCACAATTTCCAAAAATATGCCCACTGCTACTGATAACTTCATCACTTTCTAATCCCAGCTTGCTTCTCAATCATCTTCAAAAGTTTATAGCAAACTTCATTCATTTTTCCATCTAGAAGCTTCATTTTCAGCATCACTTGGCAAGCTTCTTTTGACAATGGATACTTTCTATCTGCTAACATATAGATTGTGCATGCCTCCAAAGTTAAACAATATACTTCTCACTTATCATAATATCTCCAACTAACCATCTTTTATTGAAGTGGTAAGCTCCAAATAGCATCTTCAATGAGAGGTGGATCAAACATAGTCCTGAGATCACTCCAAAGCACTCTATCATAAGCATATTCAAGCCTATTTGTTCCATACTTCTGCATTACCAACGTATATAGCTCTATAAGATCCTCTCTTATGAAGTCTTTAATCATAGCTCCAAAGCTCATGTAGACTGTATCAGCTCCATTTGCTCTTATTATTTGATAAACACTTCTTTGACCTTGCTGAAATATCTTCTAATTTGCCACACTATCAGATTTTGTAGTCAAAGGAGTATGATTCATAGCTTCTACTGATTCATCTTTATCAGTTTCTGAATCTTCTTGTGCACTCTTGTCAACATGTATACCTTTTCTAGCCTTTTGCTTCTTTCTTTTTCCTGTTCTTTTTACTTGCTCTTCTTCCTTTACTTTAGCAACTTTTTCTCCTATAGTTAGAACATCTTTATCATCAATCCTTTGTTTCTTTGAAGTCTTTGTCTGAAGCTCCTCTCCATATCTTTTCAATTTTTCCTTTGTAGCTTCAAGATTTATAGGAACAAAAGTATCAATCTGCTGAACTAACTTATCAAACTCTTCTTTAATCTCTTCAAACTTCAACTTCTTTAACTGAGAAAGCTTCCAAGTTCCTTGATTCTTAAGATAGTTTGACATATAGATCCTTAACTGTGACTGAGTCATAGGTTTGTTTCTCTTTGCCTTAGCTCTTTCCTCTGCAAAGTATTTCTTTCTTTGATTCACCATATCTATGATTCTTTTTGCAAAATCTTGTTCAGGAAAATCTTGTCCTAACACATCTTTTGACAACTCTGCATTTGCTTCTAGCTTGGCTCTAATAGTATCCCAGTCTTCTTCAGTATAAAACTGAGCTTCAAATTGAACTTGAGCTTTTCTTTTCTTTTGTTGTTCTGTTAAAGCTTCCTCTTCAGCCATTCTTTTAGCTATCATTTTATCTAAATGAATCTGCTTTGCAACTTCTTCATCCAGTTGAGCTTGCAACTTTATAGCCTCTTCTAATCCAGCTTCCTCTTGTCTCATTTGTTCTTTAGTTTTGTGAGTAGCCTGGATATCCTCTTCAATCATTGGAGCCTTTCCTTCCCTTTGACCCCTTTCACTAGCAGTACCAGAATTAACTTTAGTACTACCAGTACTAACTTCTTCAATACCAGTATTAATTTCTTCTCTGCCAGTATTAATCTCTTCCTCAACATCCAATCCAGTATCAATCTTTTTAGCAATAGACCTTGCTCTCCTCCTGTATCTCTTGCCCTTATCAGTTGATTTTTCTTTGCTAACACCCTGAGAAGCAACCTTTGACAATGTTTTAACTACCTCCAAAATTATAGGACTGATTTCTTCTTCTTGAGCCTCCACTGAAGCTTTTGTAGGAGTGACAAAATTTGTTGACTTCTCTTTCATGGATTCCTTAACCAAAGACATTAGAGGATCATCATCAATATCCTATAACTTCCTCCCCTAATCCTCTGATTCTTCACCCTCTGATTCAGATATGAGTACTTTCTTGGATTTCCTCTTCAAAGCTGTTTCCAGAGTTTTCACCTTCTTTACCAATTTGAGTACAGCATTCCCTAGTGTCTGTTTGGTGTCCTTCAATTATTTCTCCAAACTATTAATCTTGGTCACCAACTTAGATACAAGTACCATCAATTCCTTGAGTTATACACTATCCTCAGCACTTCCTGATGTATTACCTTCAGGGAGAGGTGCTTCATAGGACCTTGGTGGTGAAAAATGAGGTGATGGTTGAGGTGGTGAAGGATGTGGGGAATGTGGTGGTGATTGATATGGTAAAAGATGTAGTGGTGAATGAGGTGGTGATTGATGTTGTGGTGATGGATGAGGTGAGTGGGATGTGGATGGTATTGGATCAACAGGTATGTGATGGGGTTCAGCTGGTTGTGCTGAGCCTTCACCTTGATCCACAATTACCCCTGCCAACATAGCAGGCAACAATGGTGCTATATCCCCTGCAAAACCCCTTTTCATGTTTGCAAAAAGCTTTTTGGTCAAAGTTGGGGCTAAATACCTTCCTTTATTTTTAGTTGTAATATCCAAAATAATTTGTAAAAGCCTTGGATACATTAAAATTTTTGAATTACTCTTTAAATTATGAACCATCCCATCAAAAATCATTTTAGAAAAATTATAAACCATATTGCTAGACAGACAGATTAATGCAGTAGCAATAGTACTACCAAATTGATCCCATCCACCAGACTTAGGGCTTAAGCAGTGTAAAATATGATGGATTAAAAATTTCCATTGGGGTGTAAAATTCCTTTTCCAAAAAGTTAATTTACCCTCTGTAACATACCCCAATGTAGCTAATCCAGCATAAATTTCAGCATCAGATAAATTATGTATTCCTGTAGCATCTGCCAATTGAAGTTTGCTTCTAACAGATGCCTCAGTAATATTATACTCTTTAGAGTCTATTGATGCTACTAATTGTTGAGTCCCATTAGCAAGTGTTCTGACTGTGGCAGTTTGCCAGAACTGTTTGACTAGGGAGTCATAGATAGTAGGATTATGAGTTAAGGCATACCTGAGAGATGTACCTTTAAGAAAATCCACTACCTTAGTGAAACCAACACTTTCATTTGGTTTCTTCAAGAAAGCGACCATATTATGCTTGTCTGAGTACTTTAAGTTGGCCATATGGACTCGATGATGAATAGAAATTGTAAGAATGTAAATTCTAATCTTGGGTTTGATTCGAGTGAATGACTAAGTGCTGGTAGAGAGAGAGAGAATTGAGTTTTAATTGATGAATAATAAGGTTTCTTATTGGACCGACTGTAAAAGAAGTTTCTTTAGAGTAAAGAAAGATATTTTATTAAAGAAAGTGCAGTAATTATCCAAATAGAAAACCTATGTTAGAAGTACGCGCCGTAAAAATCTCTAACGGTAATATTTAAAAGAAGAAAAGTCAATTTTCCCTCACCAGCACCAACGGTCATCTACCAGTATTAAAATTAGTCTACCAGTACTAATATAGTCTACCAGAATTAACATTATAGGACTACCAGAATTAAATTATAGAATACCAGATATTTTTACTTGAAGGATCACAGATTTAACCAGTGTCCACCAGAATTAACTTGTAGACTACCAGAATTAACTCTAATACTTAGTACTTACAGACCATATATGAGTAGAATTTGCCAGCACTACATCTATCCATCCTTAAATCCATGGCTTTTCCTGAAAAAGTTAGTGCAAAATAAGAAATTGCTACATATGACCATGAACTTAAACTAACTAAATCCGAACTCAATCATTAATATCCTAGCAGTATTAATGTAAACTAGAAGTAGTTACTAGTCTTTACAAACTGTACAATTTAACCTCCCCTCAAATGTAACTACAGATTTAACATTCCAATGCTGACCACTAAAAAGTTAAACTGAGGTACATCAAATCCTTTTGTGAGAGGTCTGTAACATTGTGTCAGTGTGGAAGCTTTGATAAAACATCTATCCATCTCTTCTCAATAACAATCCCTTATGCAAGTGATGATGTGAATCTCAATGTGCATTCGGTCTTGAGGTGATAAAACTGGATTTCTTGACTACACATATGGTGCTCATCTTTGATCATTATGGATTTGGTGTTCATGAAGTTAAAGCCATAATCTATCATTTGGTTTTTGTATCCATAGTACTTGCCTACAGCAATGAGCAGCTGCAACATATTCTGCCTCAGTAGTAGAATTTGCCATAATTGTCTGCTTTTTGCACTGCCAAGATATGAGTCTTCTACCAAGAAATTGACATCCACCAGTTGTTGATTTCCTGTCAACTGGCTCTGCATAATCACTATTCTGAGAAAAGGCTTATAGTTCAAAAGGGGATCCTAGTGATACCATAACCTAGTTTAGGTTGATGTTTGTGATATTTAAAGATCCTCTTTAAGCATGTAAATGGGAAGCTTTTAGAGTGACTTGAAAACCTTACACAGGCATAAGACAGCAAACATGATGTCTGGCCTTGATGCAGTCAAATACATCAGGGAACCAATCATTGATCGGTATTCATGCACATCTACCTCTACACCATCTTCATCTTTAACCAAGGGCTTGTTTGACTCAATAGGAGTAGTAGCTGTTTTGATGGAGCAAAAATCAAACTTCTTGAGAATGTCAGCTACATACTTGTCTTGACTAATGAAGATTCCATCAGGTTGTTGCTTCACCTGTAGTCCCAAAAAGAATGTAAGCTCTCCCATGGATAACTATGGGAATCTTTTTGTGCATAACTTCTTCAAATTCAATTACACATAGACTTCTTAGTAGAGCCAAATATGATGTCATCCACATAGACTTGGACCAACATAATGTCACTCTTATTCTTCTTGATAAACAAGGTTTTGTCTATGGTACCTCTTCTAAAACCATTCTCCAGCAGGAAAGAAGAGAGTGTCTCATACCAAGCTCTAGGAGCTTGATGTAGACCATAAAGAGCTTTAACTCTTATGACTTTGTTTGGTGAGCAGATCAAACAAAGCCTGGAGTTTGATAAACATCACCTCTTCTTTAATTGTGCCATAGAGAAAGTACTTTTAACATCATTGATTGACAAGAAATACCATATATTATGCATATGGCTAAGATCAGTATGTTGCCTCTATTCTAGCACACGTGGCAAAAACCTCATATAGTCTATTCCTTCTTCTTGTCTATGACTCGGAGCTACAAGCCTGGATTTTATTCTTTACCAGCAATGCTTCTCTTATATCTTCTGTTTTGAAAACCCACTTGGGCACAATGTCCTTCTTTTCAAAAAGCAAATCACAAGTATTCAAACCTGATATAACTTGAACTGGAGAAATTCCTCATGCATTGACTTCTACCCAACTTTCATCCTTTAAGGTTTATGGATATAGTCTTGGGTTCTTCTTGAGAGAGAAAGAAAACATGCAAACAAAAATTCTGTGATCCTTGTAGTTTTTCTATTTTGTATGTGAATGTATAACTAACAAAGGCTTGTTGTGCGGAAGAAGCTTTTGTATCTTCCCTCTGTTTGGACTGCGATGTAGGAGATCTCTAGATTTGTCCTTTGGATGGATCCTTATGAATTATGGAGTGTGGGAATAGCGACTGTCAGCAATGGTGTTATTCCATGTATTGAAATTAGCACTGCAACCCACATCTTCATATCATCATAAGCTCTATTGAATATTCCATCATTTGGGAAGAGTTATTAGAAGCATCTTCCAAGGAAAGAGGCTATTTGGATTCAATGGGTAAATCTGCATTAGGGGGAGTAGATGCAATCAATAGGGTATGTTGCCTTCAAGGTATAAAAATGATGATTCATCGCATTTGCACATGTGGGAAGTTACGAGCAGCATCTAACATTGGTTTTGTAGTGTTAGACCTATCAGTACTAACAAATAGCCTATAAGTATAAGTTGGTTAGTACTGGTAGCTAATAACTTGAGCTGCCTTCTTTTGAGATGCAATTCTCCTTTTTCTTCTTCAAAGGATTGGTCTTGATATATCCTCCATAGATTTTCGCACCAATTCCTAATTAACCAACTCTCTAAGTTAATCGTGCAAATCCTTTTTATTATCTTGCATCTGATGTTGTTCTTCTTGATCATCGCATCTCTGTATCTTGGGACATCTTTATCTGAAGAAGCATTTTCAGAAGTTTTTTCTTGTGCTTATAACAACCTGCAATTTTCATCAATGTAAATATTCCATTATTAGATGCAATGTACAATCTAATCTATTATATATGAATCACCTTTTTCCAGGAAATTTTTGCTTTATTACATTATTACTTTGCCAATATCTCAATGTGCAACATTTCTTGCATAACTTAAGTTAACGAGCTCAGGAAACCTACATATGGCAATCCTATCTTCATATATGTCAAGCAAACATCATAATATGTCAAGTCAATATCATAATATCATTTGTACAAGTAGCATTACTTCTATTAATGTGTCAATTTGCAACACTTATCAAAATCGGGCTTTTTAACCATTATGTATGCTCTAACCCTAAACTTCATGAAAGGTTAACATCTAAGTGAATGTACAAGCTACTGTACAGCATATGTACAAACATATATGACATTCTCATTTGAAATATAAAATCTCTTCAAGTAAAGGTACAAGTCTTTAAAATCTTAATATACAAGTCATTAAGCATGATCTCCAAAATAGCTGTTTTACCTCCATTTTCATTCTATTTTCTTCACCATCATTTGTGTACAAGCTACTACACTCAATATACAATGGTGTAAAAACCTATTTTTCTATGCATATGCCTTTCATAAATGTATTGCAATCAAAAACCCTAATTCAAAACCCTATAACCTTAAAACCGAGCTAGTTTCTAAACCATGGACCTGAATCTTGATTTTTATCCATTGTACCCAAAACAAACACTCTAATAAGTTGTAATAGCTTTAATGTACAACATTATTTAATCATATTGATCCATCATTTCATCATTTTACTTTCAATTATACAAGAGATAAATCTGAAAAAACCTAATTGTGCCCTAATTGTACTTGTGACCCAGTTTATCATTATCTACCCGTTTAACCCTAAGACCAACCTATCAAATTTTGAATTTATAAATATCTGAAATATAAGTCTTAGGATTAGTAACCTATCATTCTTAATCAAATGTACATGAATTACAAGCTAGAAAACTCAATCTGAACCCTAATGAGCCCTAAATGTACCCGTATACACCTTTTTCTCATTTTAACCCATTTTAAAGTTCTATATTGCAAACAAGCACCTTAATGACTAAGATCCTTCATCCATAAGCTGCTTACAAGCACCTCACACAAATATCTACTTCATTTATAGTTTAAAAATTGATCACATTGTCTTTGTTCTTCTTTCTTAGCCGCGGCATACCAAGACCAAGCCAACACATCAAGGCTACTTTATAGCTTAAACAACACATCCTATAGCCCCTCCTCATCACCCTATAGACCTCCTACATGTCCTCTCCTGGTCACATAACTTCCCTTGGCCTCCAAGTCCAATTCGCCTATAAATAAAACCTTAAACACCTCATTTCAAACCATCCCCCACTTCCTCCTCTATAACCCTTACATAGCAGCAATCCTTTGCTCTAAGGATTATAGGTTCTAAGAAGGTTCAATTTCAGAATTAACGGAAAATAAACCAAGAAACGAAGCCGGAGTCGTGCTTCTAGGAGTTATGAAGCTAAAAGTTCGATTTTGACCCGTATTTCTAAGCTATAATCTCTAACCATGTTCTCTAAGCTGTTATTCTGTATTCATGCGATTATATGTCATATATTAATGTAAAATCATTAATATAAAGCATATTGAATCTCCAAAACCTTTTGTTTTACCTTTTGATCAAAACCGTACCCCGGAAACCCTAATTCATGTTTTTGCTTAATCTATAGCTACAGCTTGTAAACTTATTGTTATATCATCCAATAAGCTTTTTATCATTAGAATAAGTGCTTTGATAAGTCATGAAAGAATTTGAACTTAAAACCCGCGCGTTTTTGTTTTAAAACCCTAATATGACCCGTTTTGCTTCCTAGCTTAACGAATCGTTATTTTAAACTTGCGTTGCGTTAAATCTTTATATTTTAGTTTATTATAACTTATAAATGTCTATTGAAATGTTAAAATAAGCTTGCATGGCAATTTGGACATGTTTTGTAAATATTATCCATGCAAGGGGTATATATCGTAACTTTTGGAAACTTATAACTAAAAGGACTAAAAATGTCATTTTATCAAATTTATAACTACAAGGGTTTATTATGTCATTTTTCAAAGTGCAAGGTTTACTTTGTATATCTTTAAAAGTTTAAGGACCAAAGTCGTAAAAGTGCAAACTCCAAGGGTATATTCTCGCCACTTTTCCAAATACAAGGATTTCTAAAATGTAACATTTTGAAAATGCATAAAAACACATTCAAAACATTATCAGACATAACTTTAATTAACGCTTGACGTGCTTAACATTTCCAGATATTAAATAAAATGCTTAAAACTGCTTATGTTATAACTATTATATCATTCATCATCGATGTGCTTTCAAAAATCATGTCCCGGATCCATATCATACCACAATACTAGGGAGCTTCATATTAAGGAGTTTCATCTTGGTATTACGTTCTGACTGAGTTATTGGGTTTACGATTTAAAGTGCCCTAGCTCCTCAAACGTTTACTGAATGACTTCTGAATTATGATGGCCCGAACGGTGTTATGATAATTTTTATATAAAAACCAACATCGATGTAAAATATTACATATTAAATCAAACTAAGACTTGACATATATTACCCCAGGTTGCCCGTGACGAAGCCGTTACTTTCACATTCCATATACTTTGCTATCAATTTCCCTATAACAGTTCAGGTGAGTTCATTAGCATCACATTTCAATTTTTTATAACCCGCTGAAGGGGGATACATGCTGTATAAATCATGAATGCAATTATTTCTGTATGACTATTTAATTTACAATTGCCTAAGTAACTGTTTTGTCTTTAAGTCCCCCATTAATCAGGAACCATTTAATTACTACTCCGTAGTAAGCAGCGAAGTGTGAATTAGAATATATTGGGCTGGAGTCCCCGTTGGTGTATCTAATTATGATAACCAAATGCACATCATTAGAAATCACGCGGGTATTTTAGCAAATGTACCCGCAGGGGCTATAACATATCACCATACCCTAAGGCCTTCGGATTCATGTAAGCTAATGGCAATAATAAATATGTTTTTCAATAACGGGTGTATATCAACGTAACCCAATATCGCACTTGCATTCAAATTATTAAACTTAAACCTATGGATTTCACTCAACCTTTGTGTTGACTTTTTAGCATGTTTTATCTCAGGTAACTAATGGACGGAGTGGCGGAGGACATGAAGTTGGAAAACCGTTATCTTTTAAACTCATTAGATAGATTTTGGGAACCTCTCGTTTGTAATAACTCTGAAGAAATAATGAATGATAATTTATTTTAAAAAATGACTCTTTTTGATTCGTTTTCTATGATTATGCCTGTTGTACCTTGAAGTAATACCCCAGATTAGCTTCCGCTGCTATATGTAAAAATGGGGGTGTTACATGTGCAATCTGAACAACATCTTTTACTGGAATCCTTATCCTATGAGGTTGTAGTGGAAGCAGTATGTATTCCTGAGTAGGTCCTTTATCTTTTCCTGATGAACCTGCAATATAAGAATCTTGTGTACCTGCATCCACATTTACATGATTTTCTACACTAACAGGAATATAATTCATTGAATTGCTGAGAAAATCAAGATCAAACATCCAATTAGGACCAGTTCCTGTCACATTAGGTTGATATTCAAGAAAATTTAAGTGTAGATTCTCTTATACCCTTTTGGTCCTTTTGTTGTATACTCTAAAGGCTTTACTAGAGGTAGAGTATCCAAGCAAATAACCTTCATCAGATTTTCCATCAAATTTGCCCAAGGAATCTAAGGTGTTCAAAATAGTCAAGGAGTACCCAAAAGGTCTCATAAAACTAATACTAGGTGATATACTTTTAATAGTTCATAAGGTGTCTTATTTTGAGGTTTGGTTACTAATACCCTATTCTGTACATAGCAAGCAGTATTAATTGCCTCTGCCCAAAATGGGATATGTAAAAGTGAGTTTGCTAACATAGTTCTAGCTGCCTCAATTAGGGTCCTGTTTTTTCCTTTCTGCAACACCATTCTGCTATGGAGTTCTAGCTACACTAAACTCCTTTTGATTCCTTTAGCAAGAACTCATTCATATCATGATTCTTAAAACTCTGTCACATTATCACATTCTATGATTTTCAACTTTATGATTTCAATTATTTTTACTAGCCTATGTAAGTTTACAAAGGCATTTAGATGTTTTCTATCCTATGGTAAATAAGAAAAATACCCAATAAACCTGCTGAAGCATCAGTCACAACCAAGCGTCATCCTTTTCTTGTTGATGCTTCTTACAGGGACAGGTACACATAAAGTCCTTATGATGTAATTCTAGGGGCTCTCTGTGATTTTATCTAAACTTGGCCTTCCAGGCCTTGTTTTGCTTACCCTTCTTACAGGTAACACAGTGAGGTAATCTCTAACGGTAATATATAAATGAAGAAAAGTCAATTTTCCCTCACCAGCACCAACGGTCATCTACCAATATTAAAATTAGTCTACCAGTACTAATATAGTCTACCAGAATTAACATATAGACTACGAGCATTAACTTATAGACTACCAGAATTAACTTTAAGTCCACAGAATTAACAAGTAGTCCACTAGAATTAACTTGTAGACTACCAGAATTAACTCTAATACTTAGTACTCACAGACCATATATGAGTAGAATTTGCCAGCACTGCATCTATCCATCCTAAAATCCATGCTTATCCTGAAAAGTTAGTGCAAAAACAAGAAAAATGCTACAATATACCATGAACATGAACTAACTAAATCCGAACTACCAACATTAATACCCTAGCACTATTAATGTAAACTAGAAGTAGTTACTAGTCTTTACAAACTGCACAATTTAACCTCCCCTCAAATGTAACTACAGATTTAACATTCCAATGCTGACCACTAGAGCAACCACTATCCACCACTGCATGATCCTATAACAAGATCTCTGGATTGCCCTGCACAAAAGGTAAGAGAATTAGTATCTCTTAGGGATCCAAGCCATTACAGACTTGGAAATCCCTTTTGGGTCAACATACTCAACCTTCTTGAGCATGAATGATCCACTGTCTTTGGACACATGATCCATGTAATTTCCCTTAGGCCTCCAAACCCATCTTGACTTTTTAAGGTCAGTGTCTAGCTTACCCTTACTAGTATTAACTACTGCTCTTTTCCCAGCAGTAGTCATGTTTTTAACCCTAAAAGTTTTAACATCTTGTTTTAAGTCTTTGGGTCTAAAGGCTGGTTTTGTGTAGTAAGACCTCTTGATAGGTGAACATGAGCCTCTTGGTCTTACATTTTCCATTCTTGGGTAAATAGATCTAGAAGCATAACCAGGCCTAGCAATACTAATACTTGGACTAGCAGTACTAACAGGCCTAACAATATTAATACTTGGCTTAGCAGTACTAACAGGCCTAGCAGTACTAACACTTGGCCTAGAAGTACTAATGCTTGGCCTAGCAGTACTAACAAATCATGTTCTTGTTAGTACTCCTGATGGGACAAAAGTCTTACTTAAAGGTGGGTATTTTGAAAAGTTTTGATGATTAACCCTTTTGGTATTATCCCATACTGGTTTGCCCTCCCTTTTACCAGTATTAACCACATTTTTTAGATTAGACTCTTGACTCTTTTTGTCATGGAAATTACAGTCTTTGATCAAGTGGTCAGTACTTTTACAAACAAAACAAGCTTTTACTTTCCTAAACCCAACTCCATTTTATTGAGAATTATTGACCAACATTTATCATCTATAGTCTCAAAGATCTAAGCTTTTGCACTCCAGACACTTCCTCCTCATCATCTGACGCGTCCAATAGTCCTCAATGATAACGGGCTGAAAGGACGAAGAATAGAAACACAATCTCTATTATATCTTAAGGATTAGACACAACTGACATAACTGGACTGATACTTAGGCATTTCAATATTTTGCAAATCATTTATTTTACGCTGCAGCCCTCACCTATTTTATTATTTAAGCTTCAGTTGTTTGCTTAAGCCTTCAAATGATTTAACTTCCTTATGGCAAATTTATCTAACACCAGCCAAAAGATATATCAGCTCTTGGGTTAAGAAGAACCCTGATAATGGGAAGGGAACAACATTATACCTATTCTTTGAAATCTATCATTTTCTGGTATAGCAACAAACGTCACTTGATCTACTAGCCTATCAAAAATACTCAAAACTGTATTCTCCATCTAAACAATATCATGATTGTTACTTAATTCATTCAATTGTGTGCTATTAAAGCACCTAAACCAAATTATTATCAACTAGCACTCCTTTGACTTTTAAGTCTTTCCTTAAGATTACATGTTATTCTTCCCAATTAAGCAAATCTTAACTTTTCCATTCATCTCTTATCTTTATACCGAGCCTTCACTATTTCTAGATTTAAAGTTGATAATCTTTATTTCTCTACATTTAAGCACCATAATTCTGAATTCAATATTTACTCACCCCAATCAAACACATATTTTATTCATGTCCAATAATCCAAGGAATTCTAGTGACTACAATGCTATAAAATACATAACCCCTGATTTCTATTTTCGCGTTTGTTATGCTTTCTCTTTCAAGAGTCCATTAGTTTCTTATTGAAGACAGTTTTAAATGATTCCAAGAACATTTAGAACATTGATGTACCTCACGTCAGAAGACAAACTATGATGGAGCATGAAGAGGAGATGGCCATCAAAGCATAGTTGACTAGTTCTACTTCAAAATCATTGCTCCAATCATAACCTCCTAGACCATCTTGAGCCACCAGAGACAAAATAAATAAAAGAATGAAACAAAAGGACTCAAATTTGTTTATTCGAAGAATTCCTACAAGCTGGTGGAGAATATTTAGCTTCTGGAAGATCTCCTTAAGAAATAAAGAAAACAGTAAGATATTTCACTAAAATCTTTTAAAAGATTTACTTGTTCTAATGTATAAACTTTTTATCTTCCTTTTGCAGTCTATGATCTCGATAAGTCCTATAAAAGAGATCATAGACACATAGTTTTGTGTGCAACAAGAAAATGTAAGTGCGACTAAAAGTGTGGTTGTGTCTAATTGCGTATTGATTCTTTGTAAACGCTTAGAAGTGAAAGTTAGTGTAGCCCCAATGATGCTTTAGACCTAGTTAGATTGTAACCGTTCTATTCAAGAAATTGATACTGCTAAATTGGAGCTTGATGGAAACGCATGAAATGAAAAACCTTGTTGAATTAACAATTAATGATCTTATATTACCGCCTGGTTCTTATTAATGTTATTTGTAAAACATATCCTAGTTGAGTCTAAATGATCTTTACACATTGTACACTTGTACACATGCTTTAGAGGCTTGTAAATTCATTTTATATGTATACATTACATATAATTAGGGTTTTGATATAAACGTTAACGTTTAATGCTTGTTTTGAAATAACGTTTTAAAAAGGTACGTTAAATGGAAAATGTACTTGGTAAAAATATATTAAAGATATCTATTAATGACATATTAGGGATGTTACATGATATACAACATAAATAGGGGAATTGTACACTATGCATGTTGCGTGAGCTCATTTACTTTAGAGATTGGCAAGTTAATTTGCAAATAATGGAGATAAAGCAAAAAAATTTCCGCCCTGAAAAAAAAGGTGGTATATATATATATAATAGATGGATATTATATTGATGAAAATTACGGGTTGTTATAAAAGTGCGCAAACTGCAAGAGAGTTAGCCACTTGACCCGAGATTGTAGGAGTCATGCTGCTACTAAAAATCAAAGAAACCTTAATTTCTATGAATGTGGGAATCAAGGCCACTACAAGAGTGATTGCCCAGAATTGAAGAACCGAAACCATAAAAACCAAGCTGAAGGTACTGAAAGCACGAGGAAATGGTGAAGCTTAGGAGGAGGAGAAACCAATCAAGACCTAACAACATAGAAGAGAGATCAGAACTTAAAAGAGAAAGTTCTTGCTTTAATCCCAGTGACCCAATTTGGTGAACATCTAAAGACTTTATCTCCTTAGGAGTTTCTTATTGTATTTCTCTTAAATTTCTGGTGTACTGAATGATTTCAAGCATCTATCAAATTAACGTATTATGAAAACATCAATTCTGCTTTAACTCTATATTTTTTTTACAAATCACTCCCATAATTATTATGAAATTATAACACAATTTTGACAAAAAGAGCAATCGCATCAGTTAGTCCCTCAAATACTCTGTGTGATCACCTATGTAAATTCAAAGAACCATGCCCATTGCTGAGAAGAGCCGACCCATAAAATTTCTCTAATCAAGAAACAATTTTACTATTTAATATCAAGTTTGTGTGCGTATTCATAAAAAGTATTTACATCGAGGACCAAACTAATAATCATAATAACAAAGTAGACTCTTAACACCCCGTAACTATAAAAAAGTCGACATCATATTATACCAAAATCCTGATGTTCAATAAGTCCAGACGACATACCCTGAGTCCACCCTAGGGAAGATCCACTAACCAAGTTTACGTCGCCATATAAGGAATATACCAAAAAACAAACCATTTTCAGCGTCTACGTAAATACCATGCGAAGCTTAGTAGTATACGACACCACCATAGGATATAAATTCGATATGCACGCTGACAAGAGAAAATTATACTGACAAGCGCTAAGGAGCAGAAGGGGAACAAATAACCGCACTAGAAGCCGACACCTTGGTCGCACAATAATATTAAACCAAACTCACTAATCTGAAACGCTCAAAAGTAAAGCAATTATAGAAGGGAATGCAAACGTAGTTACTAAGCATAGGCGTAACGAAATAATTCTAAAGGACATAAAAAAAAACAAATAGATTTGTTGGCCATTACAACATAACGTTTATTATCTTAGAAATAAGATTACATAAGAACATAAAGGAAATACAAGTTTTATTACAACCCTCCCCTAGCAATGATATCTCTTTCTTCCAAAGTAGATCCACGCCAATAGCGAGGACGATGATCGACGCGAGAATCACGAGAATAAAGGCAGATACTAAAAATCTTCTTCGTATAGGACATAGGCAAGATAAATGCCGAGTACTATCGCGGTCGCCATCGCCAAGACTGTAATGATGTGCAACATTTTTGAGGATTGGATAAGAGAAAATTTAAGTGAAAGATTTAGTGTTGTATGGAGAAATAGAGGATAAAAAAATTTGGTATTTAAAAGGAGAAAGTAATCGTTGGGGTTACTGTTCATAGCCGTTGGGTTTACTGTTCATTTATATAAAAAAAATATAAAATACCCACACCTCTTCATTAACACCGCTCCAGAAGGCAACTCAAACTAAATTTTGGGATAAAATTCTTTTAACAGGAGGAGACTGTAACTGATTTGTAAGTTTTACACTCGTAATATATATAAAATATAATACTTTAAAAGTAATTAAGAAAATTACCAAGTTACCCTTGATAAAATTCACTCTCAAAAATATATATAATATAATATATAATACGTATATTAAACCGGGTAAGTATGATCACCCGGGTCGTTTCCCCAACGACTAGTGAAATTGAAACCTCGTTTAAGCTTGGGTCCTGATTTGAATGAGCAAATGGATGATTTGATAATCTAAAGCAACAATTAAAATGGACAATTAAAAACAATTAAACAATTAAAACACGACAAATAAACAAGTAAACAAATTTTAATCCCTAAAAATGTAAACTAAAATTATAAACCTAAGATAAGACAAAAGAAAATTTTAGGTAAAAGAAAAACATTTTTTTTGGCTTTTTAGATTAAAAGATATAATTTTTCTAAGTTTTAAACTAATAAAAAATAATAAAACTCTTAAAAATAAAGTCCTAGAAATTTTATAAAAATTACACTAATTAAAGAAAATGTGCAGAAATTTTCTAAAA